>VNJQ01003161.1:0-54704 GCA_008042515.1 Drosophila truncata | reverse complement strand
GGAGGGGGGGGGGGGGGGGGGGTAAACAGCCCTCAGAAACGTTATTTCGCTTAAGTCAACAAAGAGGGGGAAAAAAACGCAAAAGGAAGCGATTTTTGGGGGTGAAATCCAAAGTCGGTGGGCGGCTGGCACCCTCAATGCCACCCAATTATAACTGTGTGTGCGTGTGTGCGTGTGTGCCTTCCAGGGTGAGCTTATTTCAACTGCGTCGCTCGCCTTCCTGCCTTTGTTATTGTTTCATTTTTCCCGTTTTCCCTTCGATTTTCCTTCTATTTATATGTCTGTACGTGTGCTTGTGTTTATCTGGGATACAGTCCAAGACGCACACACGTACGCACAACGAGCGTTCGGGAAAAGTTACTGCGATACGTGCAACATCATAAAAAGGACAAAACAATAACAATAAAAATCATATATACTCATAGGCAGGACACATAGCCATTCCCCTTACAGCCTCCCACTCACCCCTTGAGCCTTGGGTGTACATATGTGTGGGTTTTATATGAAAATAAACGAAAAACCGTTAAGATATGAGCGTCCACAAGGAATACAGGCCAACGCACCAGTCTGCTTTTCTTGGAATGGACACTGCCTTCTCCATAACTTCTTATGTACACAGTAAATAAAAGCAGAAGACCAAAATAACTTATAAATTGGTGAAACATAAATTTAATTAATTAATTTTAACCTAAACTCAAAAAAATAGTATGACAGAGACCATAACTATCTTTTAAACTTATTTATAAGACTTAATCTAAGTACTTTTGTCATTAAAATATTACTTAAATTATATAATTTGAGTTTTTGCCTTTAATAATATAGTTTCTTCATCAATAAATTACAAAATTCATGCAATTATAAAATAAATATTATTCAATAAATTTCTATATAACTTCCTAGCTTACAGCTTCTTAAATCTAATGGGTTTCTTGATCATATGAGCCTCTAAAAATATCGCGACGTCACTTCCTTCTTCCTTCCAGCTCGACCTGCGGCTAACTTAAGCCATGTGGCATGTCAGCGCCTCCTTGACTCTTTCAGCCACAAATGAAAACACATTAGACGAACTAAGAACCCCATTTATGAGGAGGAGCTGGGGGAGGAGATGGAGGTGGAGAAGGGCAGAGTGGAGCCAAACAATACGACGTTCGCTGTTTGGCTTGATAAAATGCGTTAAAACGAAAATTAAGCAACACAATTAATGGACCCGCTTTATCATACAATTTTAATGGCTCAAATAAATTGGACAGGAACTAGCCAAGAGGAGAGAATGACCCAAGAAGGTTTTTCTAGAGCAAGAGGCCACACTTCCCCCAGACTTTTTTGAGTTCGTGTACAAGTTTCTGTATATCCTAGTGGGCCATAAACACATATATGTATATATGTGTGTATGTATATGCATTTATATATTTGACTAGCTTCCATTTTCACGATTCAATTTGGCCTTAAGCTTAATTAGTTTCAGGTTGCTGTTCATAGCTCATTCGAGTTTTATATGCCAGCTCAACCGATGCCCTGCCAACTTCAAGGGGGATTATCCCAATGATAAACTCATTTAAGTGAAAGTCTAACTAGGCCAGGTTTTATTTGGTTCTTAAATTAATTTTTATTATGGCTACTCTTGGAATAATTTTCTAAAACATATATAACTTCATTTTATTATGACAAATATTAATTTTGCCTGATCTTATATCTAAGTTATCTATGTAGCTTCAGGCAGGGTAATTTTTCTAGCTTCCGTTGAAGTATGACATCATATTTTAAGACACCACCCCATTTCATATATGTACTTCACCTCCAAGACCAAGAAAGAAAAAAACCCACAATGTGGCCCCAGCTTGGGACTGGCCAACATTGTTATAAAAGTGCAAACAAACATGGCCGGCCGGTGGTCGGTGGAGTCGAGGGGTGGTGCTGGTCAGACTCCCATCCAACCGAACTCAATCCGAGCCGAACCAAACTAAACAGAAACGAGTCCACTGCCTGACCAAAGCAGAGCGAGGAGCCAGGATCCAGGAGTAGCGGCCGCAGAAATATTCAAGGAGGAAACGCGCATTTTTTTTCTTGTGCCCAACGCCACCCACTAGTGATGGGAAGAGTATTAAATTTATAATAATAATGCAAAGAGTACATAAAAAATAATTAATTTAGTGCTTTATAAATTATAAACGGGTTTTAAGACATTTAAATATAATATTTTGCAGGTACCTAATGTAGTGTACCACCCTAGTGATTTCTCTATGACGTATAATTAATTCTAGAGCCTTGAGAATTTTGTTTAATACTTCGAAACATTGTGAATCATATTTGTGGGCTCTATTTTATTTGTATAAAATATTAAATACCTAACTGTACCACAGTTCTAACAACTACAATATCTGGTAACTGCCCATCACTGTCCAGTAAAAGCGAGAGAGATGGCTTAGTCGTACTCGTGAGGAGAGAGCGAGCCAACAAAGCGAGAAATTATGAAGCTGAAGACGTGGAGGGTGCTTTGGGGGAAAGAAGTGGGTTGAGTCTATAGTAGGTGGCTCCGTGGGTGGCTCCCCGGGTAGCCCCCTGGCCAGCTTGGTGTACAGGACACCGCCGACCTGAGCAAAGGACAGCGGAATAACAAAAGGAAAAGCGAGGCACACACACAGCGACACTGGGAAAAAAATGAGAAACCGTGTGGTCCTCTGGCTCGGCAAAATAAATCGCTGGACATAAAAGTGAGGGGAGTGCGAGCGAGAAAGCAAAAAGAAAGCAAGGGAGACAGGAATACAGGGAGAGCTGACCAGGCGAGACAGAGAAGGAATGAGAACCAAAGGAAATAAAAAATTGAATGAAATATTTTTATAACCACACACACACACACACAGTGGACAGCAAGGAAATAGAGAAAAAATATATAAGGAACAAGAGAGAAAGGGAGTCAGACAGAGAGTGAGAGAGAAAGAGAAAGCCTGAGCTGAAGGATATTGATGGGGCGCAACAGTAAAAGGAACCCAAGGAAAAAAAAACAGCGCCAACTTGCTTATCAAATATGAAGGAACCGAAAGTGGGTCGAGGTTTTGGGTGGTGGATATCATAAAAGCCATGAGCTCACCTTGCGAGGGGGAGGAGGAGGAATAGAGGGAAGGAATCGAGGGGAATCGAGGGGAATCGAGGGTGTGGGTGGCATTTTGGGGGCGTCGCACCCGAGGGTAGTTGGGTCGAAAGTTTTATGGATGCCCGATGCCACGACAGGTGGTCAGAGCACGCCCACTGAAAACCCCATCGAGGGCCAACAGCCAACATGCCCTTTTTTTCGGTCTTACACATATTTTATTTCAGTATTTTTATACACAAAAGAAAATGTATATTAAGTTATTTGTTTTTTTATTTTATTTTCCTTTAAATAGATTTATATATATAAGATAGATAATATAGATATATTATATATATTTATACATTTGTTTATGATCCCTTTTGGCTAACCTAGTAACTTACTTTCTTGTTAAATTCTATTTAATAATATTTAGCATTTAAGCCATTAAAGAAAGTTCGTAATAAACCCATTCGCTTAGACATAAAGCTGTTTGTTTGAATTTGTTTCGGTGTTGTCATAAAAGCAGGGTGCATGGAGGACCGAATGGGAGCTGAAACACGTGCGGATAATAAAAAATGTTTTACTTTTCAATCGACCAATAATATGGCGTTCAATGGACAGGCCAAACGTGCTAAACCCATAACAAAGAACCACCCCCAGACCCCAGAACCCCAGAACCCCAACTTCTCCCGACTTCTGACCACCTACACACAACTAGGGGATGAGAGAGATCCTTGCACACACACACAAACACACACGTACGTAGTTCAATCATCGTTAAAAAGAATTTCATTTTGAAAAATGCCAGAACTTCAATAAATTATATTGCCTTCTCGCTTGGAGCACAGCAGGACGCAGGAACGACTGAAGGAGGTTCGTGGAGGATGTGGCCAGCGGTTCGGCTTGCCGGCCACCTTCGCTATCATAACCACAATACAAAGAAATTGGGTGGGCAAACAAAATAAAAAAAAATATATATAATAAAAAAGGAAAAGGAAAAGAGGAAGCCCAGAAGCAGTCGCTGTGGGTATCCGTAAGATACTCGGGTGCGGACAGGTGAATCAGGTCATCGGGGGGGGGGGGGAGAGCTTCGAGGCGGAGGTTGAGGATGAGCAGCCGGAGCCAATGGCATCCTGAAGCGTCAGCGTCTCCAGCTGCCCGCTCGATGGTTATTGGTTCGCGTTGCAGTAATATAATATACACACTCACCGACACACACACACACCCAAGAGATGTGTGGAATAAAAATTGTGAAATGAAAAGAAAAAACGGGGAAAAGCTGAGAAAAAAGCTGAGGAAAAGCCATAGAAAACTATTGGAAAGCAGAGAAGGCGAGAGAGCGAGCGGTGCAGATTTTAACTCAACTTTGTTGCAACGCGACATTTTTCCAAGGGCTGTGGGTGGAGGTGGGTGGCAAGTGGGTTGCTAGTGGGTGGTAAGTGGGTGCAAAAGGGGCAGCCGCCATTGTCATAATGACGCGCATTCCGGTGCACTTGGCTATGGATTGCCGGATCCTTTGTGTCCTTCCCGGCATTCGCTAATTAAGTCATGGCAAGTCGCGGCTCCCACCAGCCCACAAACCGCACTGAAAGAAACCTAAGGGAAAACCTCAAGACTAAGGTAAGTAATAGCTTAAGAAACTGAACTTTTTATTAAAGGATTTCACAATAAAATTAAATAAATTTAAACTAAATTATGGAGGTGATAAATAATACTTTTATACATTTAAAATGATTAATTAAAAATTTAATTTAAACTATTTAATAAAAGCTTTATACCAATCATATAATCATATTACATATACATATATTATTTATTTAAGGGGTAAAAGATGTTTTTATGAAAGGGTAAAAGCCTTTTCACTTTCCACCCACAAACCAAATCTCATCAAATGATATGACAAGGGAAATGTTTCCCCCCGGTGAGAGTGTGGATTCCCCAAGAAGCTAATCAGGCAAGCCTAACGAAATTTGCCTGGAAAATCCGTCAAAGTCAGGAGCGTTTGGCCCGCGGCAGCCAGCGCAGGCCATTAGCCTATAAAAGCGCCCACACATGTCTGGTGAAAGTCCTTGAGGCGCAGCAGCACTCGACACATTGTCATCGCCATCTCGGTATCGGTATCCACAGGGGTATCAGCATCATCATCATTTCTGAAGCCAGAATCTGTCAGGAGCTGTGCTGAAAAATCCGATTTTTTTTGGCTAAAAGTTGAACTTGTTTTTAATATTTAGATACAGAAAGAGTTTATAAACAAATACAAAAAAACAAGAATTAATAATCAAAAAGATAATTGTTCACCAAAAACCAAGGAAGATATTTTTAAAAAATTTTATTATTAGAATTTTGAAATAAGTCATATGCCATAACTAATATAATAAGTCTGCTTAATATTCAAAATATTTAATTAATAAATGAGCTAATAATTTAGCTAGAAACTTTCACAATAAAACAATATTTATTTATTTAAATATTAACCTAATTTATTATCCTTGATTTACCTACATTTTTCAACCCAAACCTGTGGCAACACTGAGATCGAAAAGAGAAAAAAGGGAAATCTGATACTTGCCCGAAAAACGCGTCAAACTTTTGGCAGCCGCTGGCTCAATAAGGGGGGCTGGAGGGTGGATTTCTAAAAAATGTGTTGCATGTTTATTTGAAAAATCGCTAAAGGATAACTAAAGGATTCCCCTAAGGGTATTTCGCAAGCTCGAGTGATTTGTTTGCGAATTTACATACACACTCTTTATCATTCCCGCCCTCGGAGTCCCAGTCCCTGGGTGTTTTCCAACTCGTTGAGCAGGCTCCCCATTTTTTTTTTTTTTAGCCAACTTATCCCACTCAATACGCTGCGGCAATAATTTTGCATAACGAATAAGTTAGGAATAAGTAAAGGTATCCAAATTGAATCAGTGCCGAATTGAATCCTCCCCGGGCCTAAGGCGAGGCCAGTGTTAAGTGGCAAATTCAATTTCGCTGGCACTTTTCAGCTCCAAGTTGACATTTATGAGAAGCCATTTTCGTGGCGGTATGTTCTCCACCCCGAAGGCTATATCGATTTCCATCTGCCCTCGAGCGAGGGTCGAAGGAGTGGGTCGCACAATCCCCAAATGGCTGCATCATTAACTAACCTGCCCCCGAAGTCGGTAAATAATGTAATTTATGAATTACAATTAAAAATACACACTGAGGCAGGGATCAGGAGAGCTGCTGGGCCACATGTGTCCGCCCTTTTTTTTCGGGGGTGGTTCCCCTCGTCTGTCGGCTGGCTCATCAGTCCATGTTTCTGCTCCTGCTCCTGCTCCTGGTCCAAGTTCTAGTCCGGCAACTGTAATAAAACTCCCCATTTGGTCATTTGGCAATTATCCCGATAAATTAGCAGCCGGACAATGGCACAGCCGAGTCGCGTCGCATCGCCAGCCAAAAACCCACCCACTAATATTCCACCTCCTCGACTATTTGTGGAAAAACGGACAAGGGTTGTAGTGAAATTCGCATGAACTAGCTTAACCTTAGAGTTCATTAGGATTAAATTCTTAAATTTTGTGGGTTGATTAGAAGTATTTTTAATTATTAAAATAGTGTTTGGCTTGAAAAGTAGGTGAGGGATTTTATTTTCATTTTTTTTTAAAGATTGCAAGTGTAAAACCCATATTTATCTAATATTTTTGGGTTCTAGCTCAGAAATTAAAATGATTTTTTATCTAATTGAGACTACACTTTAAACCAAGGATTATTTTATACATAAAGCCGCTTCATTAATTAGTAAAAGTTAATTAAATATATAGTTTACAACCCAATATATTAATAGAACTCAAATCCTTTCCCAACTGTAACTCCCATTTAAACAGAAAACTGTAAGCCAATATTTTATATTGGTTTGTATAGGAACTCCCTACAAAAAAGAAATCTCTCCCTATCATGTTCATTTTTTTGCGTAGTTTTGCAGGTGTTGAAAATCGGCTTTTCAGGTTAACAAAATCAACTTGGCAGCGAATTAAAACGAACTGAAAAGGGGAACGGCTGGCAAAAACAGAAACAGACAGAAATGCAAACAGAAAGGGGGGGGGGGGGCTGTGGTGGAGAGGCTTTGGAAAAATGCAAAATAAACGGGAGGCTTGCAAAAACGGAGCCAGCGAGCGTGTAAAAAGCCTCACACAAACTCAATCAATCAACGGATGGGAATAAAGCGCGTATACGCAGTGTTGTCCATGGCCAAAGTAACAAATGAACACACACACAACGAGGAGAGCGACTGCAGCGCAAACACAAACTTACACACACACACTGGGAGGCTCAGGTTGTTAGTCGCTTGTTTCGCACTGCTTGCCAAATACCACAAAATCTATTTCGATTCGCAATCAAAATCCCAAATTCCATTTGTACTATGACGATGCCCGAGAATGGAGAACGGAGAACGTAGAACGGACTCCGGAGTGAATGTGTGTGTGTGTGTGTGTGTGGAGTAGGCCGGAGAGACTGCGATTGGGAAATCGTGGCCAACTTGTGCTTGAGTGCTTTCGTTTGTATTTAGTGGTGGACTTAAAAATACAGAGGCGGTCCCAATCCAGATCCCCCAGAGCACTGCTCTGCTCCTACAACAACTGTCTGCCTGCCTGCTCGGCCCCTTCGATTCTAGCCATGAAAAGCGGTGGTGCACCCACAAAGGCCGTGGCCACAAACGCATCCGGCGCTGACGTTGAACGATGAGTCGCCGCTGAATGCTGAACGCACTCGGCCCATGCCCACGCCCATGTCCATGTCCTATGGCTAGTCCTATTCCAAGCACTCAAAATAAAAAGCAATAGAAAAATATATATTTTAAGGTTCTTCCGCTTGATTTTGTTTATTTATAATATGAATTTATTAATTCGTTATTTAATTATTATTTAATATTATATAATATCAAAGAAATATATTTGAAATTTACAAATAAATCTATTTTTTTATATTTTTTATCAACCTTCACTAGTATTTTCTTCAGTCATATACCATACCATATCCCCTCTTCTTTGTACCTTAACTTTGCAGTGTATCTGGTGAATATCCTGCCCCCTGTCCACTAGTTGTCCATTCAGCTGCCATGTTTTCCAATTTTCAGCGCACTGCGTTGCATTCAGATTCGTTCCGATGCAACGGCCACCCAAACGAGGGCAAGGGAGAACCGTAGCTGGGCTTTGCCCCGAAATTTAGTCATTGTTCGCGAAATTGCTTATAAACGCCGCGGCCCTGGACGCCGTTATTCCCCTGTTTTCCGGACTGCCTCTGACCGAACTCAATCTGACCTGCCATGTCGGCGCTTTAGTTAGGAGATACTCCACCAGGGAGCAGATGGGGGGATCAGCAAGGGGAGCTGATTGCAACGCGATGGCTTTGGTGTTGGCTTTGGCTTTGGCGGTTGGACAACCGCAGCGAGCCGCTTTTTGATCGTCGGGTGGCAAAGTAAAAATATTATTGCACTCTCGCGGCCCCATCCCAAAAAAAATACGAGGGTTTCCCCAGAGTGGGTCAGCACACACTCCGACTCTGGCCTGAACTGGGGAAAACCACTCGCGCCTCATCGCGAGCTTAGTCGCCTGGAAATTTTGTAAAATTAACAAAACGATTGAGTGGAAGATCCACTGGGGTCTCGTACGCTTCAACATAACGAGACTTGGATGGATGTTGCTGGTAGTAGATGTGGGAATATAGAAGAATAAAGAAGATAACTTAAATGATGTTTTACACATTCGTAGATATTTATTATTTTGAATTTTAATTGGATATTAGAAAATCATAAGAGTTTTGGCTTTAATTATCACAAATTCTGAAAGATACATTCTAATATTTATTTCAATTCTTAATCAGTAATCTTTAAATGCATCTGTATATTCCGTAGATTCTTTAAAATGTATAATATTCCTATGTTTTAGGCAGGACAGGCCGCTTTCGGACTCATGGATGACCTTATAGATGTCATTTCAACCTTTTCCTCAGGGGTAAGTAGCTCCTCCTGCAGAAACAAGTTTTCCAGGGTGGAACAACTCCTCGAACTCAGTTTTGCCAGTAGTCCCCTCAAGGATCCCTCAAGATGAGAGGTTATAAGCAGTTCAGTTAGCTGCGGTAGCTCCGTCAAGAGTTCAATATGCTCGGATTCGGAAAATCCGCATTTTAAGCTCCGTAGGTACTTCATAGTGGCCACTTCTCTAATCTCCGATGAGTTGATACTAGAGTCAACCAACTTAGTACCTCTGTTCCGTTTCTCCATTGCCAGTTTTTGAAGAGTCTGGCTTGGCTTTGCGGCAAGTTGGCCAAAGAAGGGTTGAAGAGTGCCCTCTTTGTGATTTCCAAAAATTTGAACTGATTTCAAGTTCTTGAGGCTGGCAAGAGGAGCCAAGTCAGTGGCATCGCTTGGGGTTCTTTTCAAATAAATGCGTTTTCCTTGAACCCGATGAACGTTAGATGGAAAACTATTGTGAATAATTAAATGGCCTGTTATTGTATTGTAACTTATCTGTATATCCCTCAGGCGAATGGTTAACTCCTCCTCAATAGAATTTAGAGAGTCGATAATGCAGGCTGGAAATCTGTTATTGGTAGAATTAGAAATTCCCAGGAAGCTCAAATGTCGCAGGTGATCCAAGCTTTGAGGGTCGATCAGTTTGCCGTGGAAAACTCTCAGCGATTTAATTCTTTCGAGTTCTAGTGTGTCCCTTGTGCTTAGAGAGCTCCGATCCACGCGAATCTTCTTCAGTCTACCATTAGTTCTCAAAGCCAATTTGTGGAAAAATATCCTTAAATCGAACTTCATGTCAATGCTAAGGTTTTCCACCCATTCCAGAGATGTCAAAGCGATCAGCTTTTCCATATTTCTGTTGGTTCCTGGTAATTGTGTTATTTGCAGGTAATTCTCAGAACGATCAAACACGAAAGCAAAGTCGTGCGTAGAAATTGACATTCTGAATTCACAAATCTCCAAAATCTTGAGTATATCTTCATAAACCTCGTTAAACTTTCTGTATGAGAAAACATTTAGTTTTTCAAAGCTAACAGCTATGTCCAGTTTGGAGAACATCTTAATGTTGGCCACTTCTGAGACAGTCAGCGTTTTCAGTGTGACTAAAAGACCAAGTGCTGAAATCTCCTTTGAATTGAGGGTCCGATGTCGCAGTTCAAAGTGTTGGAGAACGTGCATATCTTCTAAAACTATTTCTTCGAAAAGAATCTGCAGGCATCCTCTGAACGGCACGCGGGTGAAAGTCAAACTCCGCAAATCCGGAAGCTTGGCCAGCACCTCAATGTTTGTGGCTTGCGATATTCCGCAAACTATTTCGTTGAGCGATTTGCATTGTGACAGAGCAGCGACTTCATTGGAATCGATCAGTAGAGGTTCTTGATATGATCTCTTTCCACAGTCCCGACTGAGGAGGAAGTCATCCGTGGGATCCTGGTCAATCATCAAGGTAGACACCTTCGCGGAAGCCAGCTCTTCGAAGAGCTTGACAAGGGAACCAGCTTTATAATCGCCGCTAATCTTAAGGATTTCCAAATTAGGCAGAGTCACCAAGTAACTGTAATCGAAGGCATTAACTCTCTTCACTATAAGATGCAGTTTTTGGCCAGGTTCGTAGTCAATCAAGCAGTCTTTTAGAGAAACTTTCTTGCTTCGCCTGGAGTGCTCGAGAACGGTGTAGATTTGTCCTGAAATAGTTGAGAACTCGTGGCTGGACAGTATCTCCAGATGATTTAGATAGTTCAGCTGAGCCAAGGGTCCAATGTTCTCTGGCTCTAGGAATCTGCAACGCAACTCTTTCAACGTCTCGATCTGAGCCACCTCCGCGGACTCTTCCCAGTTCAGCGGGGCATCTTCTATGGCTAACTTCGTAAGGAGCTCGGGTACTTTTCTCGTTAATCCCGCGAAGAGTGGCTGCAGAGTTCCTTGCTCGTGTTCACCTCCTATCCTTAGTTCCTCCAGTCTGGGCATTTTGGCCAGGGGAGCATACTCGGCAGCATTGCCATCGCCCTTCATCTTGAAGGCAAAAATGCGAACCTGACAGCAAAAAGGTACAATCTCGGTCAACCTTCGTCCCGCCGTTATGCTATTAGTGACGGAAAGATCATGTAGGTTGCCATTTTCGCGGCAGCATCTGGTTAATTCTCCGATATCTGTCTTCATATCCAGGGCCAGCTGTTGTAGGTTTCCGAAACCCCTAAGGTCCTCTAAGGTGTATCCTGGAATGAACAGAACGGTGAACAAAGTGTATAACTAATATTGTTTATTCATTTTACCAGCGATATGCATTCTCAAAGCTTTTAAGCTTTTTTTCCTGCGCAACTGATTCATCACAGACTCAAATACGTCCAAGTGCTCCCTGTGGTGGCTCTCTGGATAGTATCTCAGCTCGACGCTGGTCAGTCGGTCATTCTCTTCGATGGCCAGCGTAATGGACTTCCAATAAACCTTCTTCACCTTCTCTGGAAACTCTTTCAATCGCTCGTACAACTCGGCAAAGTCAATGGTCAAGTCCTCACTCGAGCCCACGTAGAGCAGAAAGAGTCTCTTGGAGAGATGAGAGTCCCACTGACCAAAAAGATACCGAAGTAGCCTGTTGGACACTGTGAAGTTGATTAAGTCAACGTATTTCATCTCCTCCACTGTTGCACTTTCATTATTTTGCTCGCAGTTCCGTTTGATTTGTTTGAATAACTCAAAGTAGCAAAAGTGATTCAAGTCCAAGATCGTTGTGGTATCCATTTCGATGTGGGTGTTTGTAACTTCACCCAGAGACCGTAGCAGATCCAACCATCTGGGAGTATCGATTCAGACTGAAGCATATTTACGGAAAGTAGTATCTTCACCGCAGTTCTCGCTTTGTTTATGAGTTCTCTTTTGGAAGATAAGAAACTGAATTAAGAGCGTAGCAAAGCAGCTCTCTGCTCTTAGCTCTTTCACCGCGATATATAAGTTTGTTTATAAAATAATGATAATAATTTCTCATTTAATTGACTTTCCCAAGCTTCAAAAGCTAGAAGAGTTAAACGACTTCAACGTAAATACCTTTTGCAATTAGTTTTTAATTAATTAAACTTTACAATTTATAAATATTGGAATTACGATTACTACTACAGCATTTTTACATATTTTTAGCAATTAATTGCTAGTCTAACTCCAATTTCCTCATCCCTCTGCGGGCACTGCCACAGCCACGCTAGATTTCACCTCCGTGGTCGGCTCCTGCACCAGCACCTTGGTGGGCAGCAGATGCTTCAGAGGTTCCAGAATGCGTGCCTGCTCCAGGTAGGTAAGCTGCTGCTGCTCCAACTGTAGCAGGCTAATGCCCAGGTGAACGGTGAGAGACTGCGGCGGAAAGACGCCGTGTACGCATCGCTGAACGTAAGGTACCAAATCATAAGCCAGGCACGAGCACAGCCGTATGAACGCTTCCCGTTCACTGCCGGCAAAGGCCTGTTGCTCCTGCCGATAAAAGGCAAGCACGCGCTGGGCGGCCAGTTGCAGGGAGTTCTGCAGGCAATGAGTCACATCGGTAGCCAAGGCCAAGGGAGCACACAGGCGCAGTTCATTCAAGGCATCCAGATAACCATTGCAGAGAGCGGCCAGGGGATAAAAGTCCAGCAAGGTCTCCGGTGGGGCAAAGGACTCTTGCTCGGGACCCACATGCTTGCGAGCATGCGAGTGCAGAGCCCCCTTGTTGATTAGCGTGAACTTGTCCAGCTCCCGCTCGAATTGCTCGTTCACCTGCTGCACAGTGGTCTCAAAGCGCCGCCGGATGACGCCCACAAAGATTGGGGCCATGAGAGCACGAAAATCAGCGCCCACGCGGCTAAAGGAGAGCCCAAAGTACATGCATTGGCCCAGTACGGTCTCAATGGAGCCTACTCCCAGCTGAAGATCCCGCTCTAGAGTCTCCAGGAAGGCGTTGATCTTATTATGGAGCCAGGCCTGAAAGAGGCGATCCCCATTGCAGCTGACGCCCTGCAGTGGCTTCAGGCTAGCCTTTCCAGGGCCCTCCTCCTCCGGAAAGATGGCCCGGTACTGGGTAATGATATTGAATAGGTTTATCCTTGTGATTTCGATAGTTTTGGTCAAGTGTTGTTGGGCTGAAAGAGGAAAAAGAGAGATATTTACGAGGTTTTGGGGTAATACTCTTAAAACTCACCATCTCCTGTTGGAATGGCCTCCAGGCAAGACGTGAGCCAGGCATCTCGGGCCTGAAGGAACTTCAAGCGCAGCTCGTTGTCCCCAAAGGCCTGCATTCGGCGCAGATATCCCACAATCTGTAGGCACTTGGGCAGCTGCAGATCTGTGCGCAGCTGAGACACCAGTTGTACCAGCATCGTATGCCACAGGGCTTCCACCGAGCGGACAATGCTCTAAAATTCCATGAAATTTATTGAATAAACTCGGAAATTAAAAACCAAAACCCACCTTAACCACTGGGATGTGCCCCTGGTGCTGGCCCAAGCGCGTGGCATAGGCGGCCAGTTCGAGGGCCTCCTCGTAGCGGCCCTCGCGTATGCAACGCTCCATAAGCTGCGGCAGTTCCAGCACCTCCAGCAGCTGGGCGTTCTTCTGCAGCGTAATTGAATTGAGGCGCCGCTGCTCATTCAGCTCGGCAGAGTCCTGCAGGAAGCGCTCGCACTGGGTGCTCAGGTCTGGCAGCTTGCCAACCAGCGTGTCCAGCTGCTGCTCCGAGCGCAAGAACTCGCTGAAGATGGACCGTGAGTTCTCGGCTGTGGTGATGAAGGTCTTATAGTTGGAAATGGCCAGGTCCTGCGTCTGCTCTAGGATTGTGCGCGCCTCCTCCGCCAGCCGTGTCTGCTCCTTCTTTAGCTGCTCCACCTTGCAGGTGCCCAGTTTGGCCAAATAATTGTCCAGCTCCGGATTGCCACGCAGAGTGTCTGTGGGGCGGATATAGAACATACATTTCTTGGTGATTTGTGGGATTCTGGGACTTCACGCACCTGGCACTCCGTCGGGAAATATTAACTTCAGCACCCGCTCATTTTCCAGATCCATTTTGTCCGGAAAATCCATTGCTTTTTTTTTTTAAAAGTAATTTTTCCTTTATTTTTATCTTGAGTTTGTTTTTCGATTAGGAAAACAGCTGGTTTCTTATCGATTAACTCGATTCTTTTCGGCGCCTTAGTGTGCCCAGATGGCACGAAAGCGGAAGTGGCGGAAACAATGGTCAACCGACAAGAAAATTCAAATTCAAATATATATTATTTTCTTATTTTAATGAAAATCAAGAGTTTTGAACATTACTTTTTAAATAATAAATAAATATAATTTTAATGACTAATTTGCAGTCAAATATACGTTTCATAACAATGTCTATAAGGAACTTTTAAGCGGGTGTAGGCTATGGAGCACTTTCTTTCCATTATGGGAGGCGTGTGCTCCGCCAGTCGCTCGACAATCCACGGCATATAGAAGGACACATTGGTATTGAAGGCTCCGCCCTCCAGTCCGCACTTGAAGCCATTTCTGCTGTGGGAAACGATCCCGAACTGAGTGCTCCGTGTGCCACCCGCATACTTGATCTCCCGGGTCAAGGGACCACCTGAGTCACCCCGGCAAGTGTCCACGCGATGACTGGTGGTGCAGAGGAACATGCCGTGGGTCTGGTAGGGGCACGGCGTGCTCTGCACCCGGATTTCCATGAGAGCTGTGGGATAAGAGCCGTCCTCGATCTCACCCCAGCCGAAGGCTTTATAGTGAAGGTTCAGTAAAGAGCTTTCTCGCATTAGGGCGTAGTCCAGGGGCAGGCAGATTGGGCGGATGGAGCCTGTAATTAGTGGAAGTATTTAAGAATTAAGAGTAAAGTCAGTTAAATTCAGGCTTACCTGTATTTTTCACAATCTTATTTAGCTTAAGGAGCGCTATGTCATTAATTTGTTCAAACAATTTAAAATCCCTGTGCACGACGGCTCGTTCGATGAAAAAGCTCTTCAAACAGTTACTCGGGCTTGCTATATTGTGGGATCCCAGGCAAACCCGTAACCTGTTCGGTTATCAATTTAATTTATTTAATTAATTCAAGCTAACCCTTGTTACTTACTCTTGCTTTCTTGGACAAATCTCCCAGCAGTGGGCGGCGGTGAGGACAAAGTCTAGGCAAATAAGACACTGAATTATCTCTTAAGTCCCTGAACACATAGTAGTACCTACTGCTGGTGATCAGTGAAGCGCTACATCGACACAAGACAGGGTCATCTGGGAGATAAAGAAGAGCCATCCAGGCAGCTGAGTCTGCCTTTGCCTTTTGGGCACCGTGCAATCGAGAGCCAAGAGCCGCATTTGGTATACAATTTCGTCGCAATTGGAGGATTATACCGTTTACAGTGGCCGCTGAAGTTATATTAGGGAACCAGACAAGAGTTCTCCAGAGCAGGAAAAGTGTGAATAAAATACACTCAAGCCAAGCGTTCATATTGACGATTCCAGCGGGACTAAAAGCGAATTGATAACTTCATACTGATGCCTCGCTCATTACCAGCCTGCGCTTATCAATTCAATTATTCAGAATTATACAAAGTCAAAGATCGAATGGCCTCTGATTCAAATCAATTGCTTCTGGGAAATATTAACAATTAAGCTGTGATACAAATAATTCTTAGATTTTTAGGGTTTGAATACCTGAAAATATATTATATTTTAAAATATTTCTGATTAATTACAATTAGACACAATTTAAAAATAATCCTTTAATAAATAAATACATATTATTCATAAGGGAAGCTAATATGGTCGAGCTACTCTAATAAACTTTATCTATAGTTGGAAATAAGGGATTCTTATGACAGGGATTATAAGTACTCTCAGCTTAAGGATTTTTGTTATATTATAAATATTTGAAAGAAATCTTAACTCAATTTTTTTAACTGCATAAACCCATTGCTCTTAAGTATAGATAGTAAGTTTGGAGAATCCGATTAAGCTGCTTAAATGGCATGAATCTACTTCCCAGACGCAACCGTGGCCGCTTTTATTACTTATTTTTTTGCACTTTCACTTGCTTTGACCTAAATATCCAAGTGCGAACGTAAATTGCAATAGGAAGCAGACAGAAAACGGCAACTAAAAATTATAACTATTTGCAAAATTGCTTTTGGTCTATAAAAATATATAAACAAAGTAAAAAAAGTAGAAACTCTCGCAATAAATAGTTTAAAGTATCTAAAATATTTTATTAAACAAACTTGGGTTAAACTATATTCATTTTAGGAGAAATCATTGGAAAATGTTCCTATTAAAATTAAAATTAAAATTCCACCTTCTATTCACTTCTTCATGTACTGTAGAATAATAATAATAAAAATCATACTAATAACTAACATAATTCCAACATAGTTACATTTATACATTCTGTATACCATTTCACAGATTTCGCAATCCAAATAATTTGGCAAACGCCGCAAGAGAACCCGTTTGGTGTCCAAAAAAAAAAACACGGGAAGCGGGAGGAGCCGAGGAGGACCACCCACTCCACAACTGGACCCGAACTCGGTCCACTAGCCGTTCCTCCGGTGGCGCAATACTTACTCAATGGAGAACTTCGTGCCAATAAAAAACAGAGGATGACGAAGGAGCTGCAGTAACACAATACTGATCGTGCCGGGTTTTCGTGGGCGGAGATGGGGCATCAGTGGGGTGGGCGGTGGGCGGTGGACAGTGGGCGGTGCCAAAGGGGGGTTGGGAGGACGAGAACATAATAAACACACAACGATAATTAAACGGCGACCAACAAGCCGCTTTCAACAGTTCGCTGATGAGTGCTAGGCGAGGGGTGTCAATGGAATTGCATGGGAGATATTTAAATCAATAAAAGATCTAACAATTTAATTTTACTCACTGCCATTATTAAATAAATATTATATTTTAAAGGGAAAACTGAAAATTAAGTTGAAAATCAGCTGCCAACTCCCTAGATCGACCCTCGCCGAGTTTCTGGGCTCCCGTCGCAATCAAGCCTCGAAGATGCGCGCCAAAACAAGCTCTTGTCTCGACGTCTAATCCCCCGCTGCAGATGGAGCAACTCCAACAACAACAACCACAACAACAACAACAATATCAGCGGCAGCAAATGAATCAAAACAAAACCCAAACAACAACAAATGTTCGGGTCCACTACTGACCTACTAAGCTGCGGCGCGACGCACTCTGCTCCATCATCATTTGTTGCTGTTGGGGCTTCGGCTCCACTCGTGCACCCGAAGCCACCGTTGCAGCTTCGGCTTTGGCGTTGCGTGTGGCGCTTTTTCTCGTCGGTGTGTACGAGTACTCCTCTTCTTTCTCGCTTTTTAATACCCTTTCAGAGGGTATTATTCATTTTAAGAAAGGTTTGCCATCCAAAGGAGACAACAAATTAGTTTCATTATATCAAATGAATAGTTTATAGTCCTGCCTCATCAGCTGAGTTGATATAGTCTTGTCCCCAAGGCTCTTAATCTAATTTAATGCAAACTAAACGTCTTCAGGTGTAAATTTATCTTGATGGAACTTTTAAAGTTCTCTGAAATCTATTTCTAAACAACAATAAACTAAATATTAATTATAAATAAATTTTAGAAAATTATATATATGAAACGATTAAGTCTACAAGTGTATTTAAGCTTCGGCTTTTTGTAAGCTCACTTTTTTTTACTATTTTTTTTTGCGATGGGTCGTTTTTCAGAGTTTGTCGTCGACGAATAATAAATAAGAAAAAGTTTTCCTGCAAAAGCAAACCAAAAGGCAAAAACAAAAGCAACGTGAGCCGTAAAAATAAAAAGCGTTTTCGCTGGCGAGCAGAGCTGAGACCCATCGATGGATCGCTTAGCCTCTCTCTCTTCTTCTCTTGCAGAATTGGTCTGCACTTGAAGTAAAAAAGTTAAAAAAAAGAATGGAAATTTAAACATATTAATCAGTTCTTAAATATTAGATGTACTTGCTGAATATATAGGAATATAGAGGAGCTTTATTCGTATATTTATTTGGAGTTATAAACTTCTAAACTAAATTAAAAATATTTAAAACTTGTATAAAGCACAAAACTTGTAATAAAATAAATATTATAAATAGCTACTCCTACCAGCATTTTCTATTTTTATATTATAACACTTTTTATTTATAAATAATTTTAATACAAAATACAAATACAGTTTTCAGGTTATTTTTACTTCAAATAAATTTTTGTAAGATTCAAAATATTTCAAAAAAGTTGAAACCAATTCTTTGTGGAACAAAAACTGAATGGTACTCCCCAAAACTGAGTTTTTCTTCAGTGTATTGAGAAAAAGAGAGAGATGGAGGCCGTGGCTCAAAAGCGGGGACTTGGAGCTCGAGTCGCCGAGCTGCTGGCGTCGCAGTTGCAAACGTGAGTGCGGAGCGTGTGAACGTGATTTTCGGTTTTTCACTGCTGCTTCTCCTCGATTTCCTCGGTTTCCTACGGAGCGGTGGGAAAAGCCCACCCGAAAAAAAAGGAAAAATAAAAATAGAAACAACAGAAGCGGGACCTCAGAGGTCGCGGCAACTGCATACGATTTGCAGCAGTGTGGAAATATGGATTTTACCACTAATTTTCATAGCCCCGAGAAGAGAGTGTGTGTGCGAAGTGTGTGAAGTCCGCGTAAGCTGTCGCGAAGTGAAACATTGCCAAATCCTTTGACAGATTTCTATTTGCCAGCGATTTTGCATTCGGCAATCGGCATTTGGCATTTGGCATTTGGCCATTGACGCGACGCGGCGAGTGTCGATCGAGTGAAAGTAAACAATGGATCGCACCCAAATGGATAGGCGATCGCCGATCACTAAGCTAATAACGGTAAGTGGTGGTGGGCTTGTGTAACGACCTGAAATTTCGGGGATTGCCTTGCATAATAAAGTGTCAAAAAATACAAAAATAAATAAAGACAATTGCATCAGAAAGTCAGGTGTCAAAAGGTTTATTGGTGTTGTATTGAATGATATAAATAAACGGAATAATGGGGGAAAAGATTTGGCAGAAAAAGGTAACAGAAATCAGATCTTATCGTTAAAACAGACTATAGAACTAGGTATTAGAGTAGGTCCCTTAATATCAAATGGGTCTTAGCAATACTTTTAACATTTCTTAAGAGATCCTACATTTTATTGTACAAAAAATAAATTTTCCACAAAGTAAATATCTTATTTTCTCACCTTTTCTTTACTTTTTTTCAATATTAAGCGTTATAATTTTAGTAAAAAAAAAAATAAAACCACATATTTCACTTCTTTAAAAAGCATTAAATCATTCCAGCCCATTAATCTTTTCTGTAAACATTTTAATCTTTATTTTCCCATTGATAAAATAAAAAGGGAAACGCAATTAAAAGATGGTCACACGTCTGACAGGCGCAGCAATTTTTCAAAATGTGTTGAAATCGATAAACGATAATGCTAAGCGTTTTATGCATATTAACAGCTTCTGGCTCCCCCCTGTCAGGTGTGTTTGTCTTTTATTATTTTTTCTTTCCTTCAACGCATGACCACGCAATCATAAAAGCATAACCAACAACGAAAATGCTTAAAGTTTCCGCTGTGTGTGCTGTTGTTGTTCGTCGCATTGCCGGTCCCCAAGAGAAAGATAAAAAAAAAAACAGAGACCGAGACCGAGACCGAGAGAGAGAGAGAAGCGGAATAAAATGAAAAGTTTCACTTTCTTCGAGAGCAAATACGGCCGGCTGGGATTGACTCGTTGGATTTGGCCCAAGCCCAAGCGCAGGCACAAGAGCTCAATAACAAAGCCAAAACTAAACCGAAAGCGAATCGCCAGCCCCAAAAATATCGACTTTGCCAAATCGGGAAGATACCTTTTCCGGCTCTGTTCAAAATCAGTGAAATTTTACGTTTAATTAACCATTTTGCCATGAATATGCATTGCTAAGTTCTGTGCAAAGGAAATGCCGCATTCGTCGCAAGTCGAGTTCGTCGCCTAAGTCTTTTGTTTTGGTCGTGAAAATTTCACCATTCGCCAGCTGGTTGGCGGTGCGGCCGCTACTGCTGATGCTGCGTCTGGCAATTAGCAGAAACAGCAGCGACTTGGCCAAATTTGGTTAAGTGTAACATCAACTTCATTTCCAGAGCCAATTGAATTTATAAATAATTCATTCTAGCCGCCAAGAGAGTTGGCCAGTTGCAGCCGAAGCTGACGGGTACGGGTAGAAGTACGGGAACGAGAACGGGTACGGGTACGGGTACAGACGACGGGCAACATTGTATTTGGGAAATGAAGACATAGACTGGAACGTGCTCTGCCTCATCCTCCCGCATCCATTGCGCCCTCCCCGCGGCAGACTGGGTTTTCGTAGAAAGTCGCTGACACATTAAAGTGTTGCAATACGTTTCTCTGGCGACAGCTCGGCATCGTCTGCGATTGACAAATGTCTTCCTCGATGCGAGTTGACTTAATGCCCATTTGCACTGCACCGCAGCATCGCACCACCGCTGCTGCAGCACCACCGCCATTCATCCAGTGCTGACCACTGTGGATAACGAAGCGTAGCTATAGGCACTCCTCAAAAAGCAAGCTTAAGGTTTTGAGATTTTTGAAATCTTAGACTTTTTTAAAATAAATTTGATTGGCTTATCGTTTGTTAAAACAGCGATTTCCTTATAATTAAAATTCCTCATAATATAATAACAAATAAAATACAATTTCTAGTTAATTAAATATTGTTAGAACTTCTTTTAAAAGCCAACATCTGGCTAGAAGACCAACATCTCTGACTGCACCATTGGCTAGCTCTCACGGCTAATTGGACATATTGATTTGTTTCGCCGACTTGGGACGCTGACAGCAGCATTTGCTCCAATTTCCCTGTGGCTCCTTTGGCTGCTTCCAAGAAATATGACAATGTTAATGAATGATATTCGGTTTAATTGTCTCGCTGCACATGACAATCGACACTAATGCCAAACAGCAGCAGCAGCAGCAGCAGCAGCAGCAGCAGCAGCGTTATTTATCTTCTTTTTTTTTCTCCCATTTTACCGAACAAAGCGAAAGTAATTCTGCTTTCCATTTCAGGCCAGGCATCGTCTTCTTCTCTTGTGGTCTGACCTGATTTGATTTTCAACACAAATTAGTTCGCAGAGTGCCGCCATTTGTTTCGCACCCAAGTTGCGGTCTCATCCTCGGATCTCAGCCTCGGATAACTCACTTTCTTCACGTAATTGCCATGGTCTGGGTTTGCCCTGAAGCACTTGATTGAAGTACTTGTCTAAATCGGTGAAAAGGGAGTTATTAATGCGGGCAAAAGGAATTCCACACAGTCATTGATACACAAAGTTGACTTGAGTACATAATTCTTAGGGGTTTATGTGGAGTTTTTTTTTTTGAAAGTTTCTTTGATCTCTTATTCAAGCTTGAAGTATATTCTGTAGAGAAGAAGAATTTCATGGGTTCAAAAACTCTGCAAATATAATTATTTCTTATACCTATATGCTAATGTTATATCGAAAAACTTTCTTATAATAAAATATACAAATTTGCATAAAGCCAAGCCCACTGCCACGGAAATTTCTGGATAAATATTATGAAATAGGTTTGACCTTGCCTTACGTATGCTAATCGGGGCGGGAATTTTCCCCGAAACTCACCGATGGCCAAAGATCTCCGTTACCTAATCGCATGGCGGCATCGTTGAGCTCACATTTCTGGCACACATCCGCCAGCAAAACAGCCCACAAGGGAGCCAAGCCAAGCCAAGCCAGAGTCGATCACTTTCTTTTCTCTTGGACTCTCGCAACGAGTGATTCACCCGCGATCAATACCACATATATATGTATATATATATGTGCGCCATATGTGATGGGCGATAACTGAACACCGAATGCATATCAATTTTGGCCAACCAGTTTGCCACAGAGACCCTCGAAGAAGAAGAAGAAGCGAAGAGACGGTCCGTCCCTATTTGGGAGCAGACCAAACCAAAGTGAACTGAACTGAACTGGGACTGCGGCAGCAATTGTGCAACCGAAAAGGAAAGTTGAAAGCCCTTGGAAATGCCTTGGAAATGCTTTTCCAGCTCGCCGCAATTTACTTTTACTTGGGTAACCCATTTCGCTTATGATTGCTCTTTGCATTTCACTTTGCCGGCTGCCAGTAACCGTTGTGTGTTGTCCGGTGACCAGTTGTCCGTCGCTGGTCGTCCGTCCTCCATTATCCATGGCCAGCTGGCCAGCTGCCGGTTGCCGGTGAACCACTGGAGTGGGATGGAGTGGGGCCATCCCGTGAGAGACGGGAGAGACGATGATCTGCAGTGGTCGGCGGCCAGTCTGGCTTGCCAGTGCAACTGCACGGTGAGAAATGGGGGATTGCTAGGTTCTTGGGAGCCTAATTGGGATTATTTATATTTATTTTTTTGGGAAGGTTAAAAATTATTATCCTTTAAATAACTAAAAAATATATTTAAAGATTTATTTTAACATTTTTGCTAAGCTAATATTTTTTAGTTCTGCATTGGTAAACCTTTTAGATCTCAGTCGCGTTTTCTACAAGAAAGGAAGGAGGCAATAAAATTTGTAGGTTTATTATTTAATTTTTTCCTGTGTAATGACGGCAATGCAATTGCGGCCATTCTCTCTGTCTCTCTCCTCACTGCAGTCTGGAGGTGGCATGCAAATGCACATCGATCATCTTTATGACTTGTGATTGTCCAGTTGGCTTCGCGTGAAAGTAAAATTTGATTTTCTACCGGCAGCCAGCAGCCAGCAGCCAGCAGTCAAGTCTCTGGCAATTTGCTTAACTGAGTGAGAGCGCAGCCCGGTCTTTAGAGTCTATCCTATCCCATCTTCCCAGTGGCATTAGCATCGAATTTTGTATAGAAGAAATATTCAAGATGATTTAGCCATATTCCATGTTCTTAATTTAATATATTCCTTTATAAATTTAATAAATAATATTATAAATAATACATTCTATCAAAATAATAACTAATAATGCATTCAACCTTTGCAGAGCCATGTCATTTGGAGTCTGCTGCTCATCGTAATGGTAGCTCTGCCTGCTGCCATTGCTGGTTTCGGCTTCGACTCGGCCAACTCTTGCAGTCCCAATGGCAAGATGTCGCGCCGTGGTCGCGCCCAGATGCTGGCGGCTATTCCCTGTGACCTGGGCAAGCAGGCCTTCTGCCATCTGCCCGGCACTGCCTATCCTTGGCATGCTGTCCGGCGGTTTGTGCACGAAAATCAGGGTCTGATGAAGCGCATGTACGGCGATGTGCGGCACATTTCCATACTGCGAGATGAGATCCAAAACAATGAGGTGGATGCAGATGACATTGAAGAGACGGCAGAGCGGTACAGCAAGGATGCTGGTCGACGGAGTGCCAAGTATCTGATGCGCGGCAGGGATCGGGATCGCGATCGAGAGGAGTTTGGTAGCTTCAAGAACAACGATGTGCTGAGGGAACCACATTTTCGACCAGTTTCCACCAGCACCACGAGCACCACAAAGGCCACGACGACTACTGCAGCGCCCACGACTAGCACAAGTAGCACCACGGAAAAGAGCCCCAGTGAGGTGGCTTCATCTACGCCTGGAAATGTGACCATTTCTGAAGCCACAACTACTTCTACTGTTGCTCCACCTTCTTTTCCCAAAGACCCTGAACTCGAGGCAGACATTGTGGAGATCCAGCCAAGTCCAGAGTCGAATAGCGTCTACGAAGTAATACCATCTGCAGTTCCATCCACCACCACTGGAACACCTCCACCAACTCCTGTTGGTGAAAATATAGAGATTATTGATTCACCGCAGCTGGGATTACGAAACCTCAGCGGAGAGGCTCAGCCCTCGCAGGAACCACTCACTGCCACCACTTCAAAGCCCACATCGCTGCCCAAGAGCTCTGCCGCTTCTCCTGTTAAAAAGAGGAAGCCTGCAGAGACCACCACAGCGGCTCCGACGAAAACCTCCAGCTCGACCGCGGCTCCAAGCACTACAACAGCCACGCTGCTGATTCGACGCAACATGACCAAGTCCTCGCCAGCATCCTTGGCATCTGTGACGACACCCGTGAGCTTTGCCTCGCTCTTTTCCGGCACTTCTGGCGGGGCCTTTAGTCCGGAGAGGCTGCGCAGGCCGCTGACTACCAGCAGCACCACGGTGCCAGCTCCAGCTGCGCCTTTGGGCGGACTTCAGACAGGAACGAAGTCTGGTCTGCTGAGGGAGGGACAACTCTTTCAGGATGCCATGAAACAGGAGCCTGTGGCTGTGGCAAGCAACCTGCGGGGAGTGTAAGTTTTTGAACTTTTATTTAAGAAATAATATCATTAATAATACCTTTCCCTCTCTTTGGCAGTAATGCCTGTCCCGTCAAGGATGAGGTGGTGGCTCCCTTTTGGGCCAATAACACCCGTGGCGAGGTGCTGGCCCTGCTCAACCTGTATCCGTTCGAGCAGTATGTCCACTGGGAGAAGTGCACCCACGAGTACAAGCAAATGTTCTGCCGCGACGGCTGCAGGTGCGAGCAGCAGTATCGCCTGCACCGGCTGCTGGCCTACGATCCGCACAACGAGTGCCGCGGCATCTTCTCCGACTGGTTCCGATTCCCTTCCAGCTGCATCTGCAAGTGCTATAATATACCCATGGAGTTCCGGGCCACTTCGCGTAGTCCTCGTTCCGACAGCAGCTTTGATAGTCCAGCTCCCAAGTCTGATCCCATTGAGGCGGCTGAGGCAGAGGTCCAGAGAGCTATCTATGAGCATGCCACGGATGAGTGGTACCGTCCACGCGATGATTTTGATTTCTTAGAGGGTTAATCTTGCTCTGAGAAGATTAATTGTACAGTAGATGTAGGTTTTATAGAGTTAAATGATTTCGATCAAGCTCAAAAATATGATAAATTCGAAAAATATATACCTTTAAGCTTACCACCTAAGTGCGGCATTATGTTAATGTAAATATAGGCCAACATAATGCCCCATGTAGCACAACACTTGAAGAGCGAATGTACCTTGAAATACTTGCGAACGCATCACGGCCCCAGAGCCGTGTCCGATGGTATTTACTAGTTTTAAGCATTTATTTATTCACAATTTAGCTGTAAGAATAACCATAATTGTGGCCATAACATCAACTTTACCCAAAATCAATCCCAGAAATAGCTAAGGCGTTTTGGAAAAATATTTATTGTACGCAATCAAATATATATTTAAATATGTAGTCTGTATATTTAGAATGCTTACGTTTTGTATAAAATAGACTTTATTTGTATTTAATACGTTGATATATTTAAACTGTTTACTCTCTTTAAGGCATAGAAGGGTACGTTGATAAATTAGATTTATAAATTGTATTTATGTGTAGAAAAGGGTTGCATTTTCTTGTATTTTTGTTTTGCAATTTGCCATTTGAAGAAGGCATTTTCACGCATTTCAATTTCAGTTTAACCGTTTACCACTTAAGGCTAGTGATAGCTCCTTTTTTGTCAATCACTTAATTAAATAAAAGATTTTTATGTTGCTCAACAGTCCGAGTTCTGATTTTCAGTAGTGGTAAGTAAAGCTTGATTTTGAAGAATTAATTAATTAACTTGATTAGTCGAAACTATTTAATATTCACAGTTGAACAGTTGAACAGTTTGAGGGGGTTTGGGTGCATAAAAGGCATATAGATATATATGTAGATTTATGTACTTACAAATACATAATAATAAATTGCATACAAAACAGACTTTTGGCTTAGCATGTCACCTTAGACGTTAGACGGAAATCTAGCTCCAGACGAAGTGTGTTTATATAAATAAGATATATAAATTGCAACGTGCATCCCACCATGATTTGTGATCAACTTTAGCTTGAGAGAACACTACAACTAAAGACATAAATTAGGTGACACGAGAGACAGAGACATGAAACAGGTAGAAATACCGCGCGACGTGCTAGCGACGCCCATTGAATACTCTGTGTTGAACGAAACGAAACGAATCGAATCGAATCGAATACGAACGAGCTCGATACTATTGATGCGCTTTAAAGAATACTAGGCGTGAGTGTCGCGCTAAATAACTAAAACTAGGAAGCCCCAAACTAGGAAGCTCAAGAAGACACCGGCACCCAGAGCAGTTTGTCCTGTTCCTTGTCGACGGCATCCTTGATTTGGGTGCACATGTGCTTGATGCTGACGCCGGGTATGACGGCTGCAAGAAATCAATACAACATTTAATTACAGATTTTACGGAGAGAATTTAAGCGTAACTTTACCTGATATGTACTGCTTGTAGTCGGTTTCCAGCTTCATGGCCCGCTCGTACATCTCCTTGGCAGCCTTGGCCGAGATTTTGTCGGTGCCAAAGTCGCGTATGTCCCGAATTTGCTTTGCCGACTTGAAGCGCAACAGCAGGACAATCGGATAGATTTGCAAGCGCTGCAGACGCTCTACGGCGGATATGGAAACGTCCAGAATGCAGTGGCGTCGATCCTGCAGAGGGGTTTTATTTTATTTATTAATTTTTTAAATTAAACTCTCGTGAAAATACATACATTCTTGCAGGCATTGCCAATGGCCTCCACCGTGGTGCACTCGAACTTGTTGCCCCGCCGACGATAGTCCACAAAGATGTTCTCTTTCAAGCCCTCCTCCATGGCCTCCTGTGAGCAGTCCATGGCTGTCACCTCACACAGCTTGAAAAGGTTGGAGAAGTCGATAACCAAGCGATCCATTAGGCACTCGGAAAGCGGTCCAATGATAAGCACGGGTCGACGAACGGGTGCTAAAGGAGGATATAAATTAGTTGAGGTCGCACATTTCTGGTTAAAGAAACTTACAGTCCAGCAGCTCCACACGCTGGTAGCTCAGGGCACCGCCATCATCGTTGAGCAGGCCTAAGTCTGGAAAGAAGCTGAGCTGCGTATTGCTGAAGCTGGCAATCTCCGTGGAGTCCCTGGACGAGCTGCGCTGGTTCTTTTTGCGACGAAAAAACGAACGCCTGGCTGAGGTGCTGCCGCGTCTGGCGGTGCCCGTATCACAGTCCACCACCTCACCGGATCGCAGTTCCTCTTCCACCCTAAAAAAATTAAATTAAATTAATTAAAAAGAACTGAAGACTTTAAAGGTGCTTAACTTACTTCATTTGACTTGGTATAATGCCGCACTCCTTGCGATGCCCCATGGCGTCCAGTTTCCAGGCACGCCACAGGCCAAAGGTGCCATTGAAAATCGTATTGTCCACGTACAGCACTTCGTCCTTGACAAAACGCAAGTCGTCCTCGTTCAGTTCACCAGTGCGATCAAACCCCACGCGTATATAGAACGAATCCCCGGGGTCGTCCTTGATTTGCTTGAGAGCTGGTTTTAGGAGGAGACTAGGTTAACTTTTTAATTGAAAATAAAGATGAAAATTTTCTTACTGTGCAGCTTATTCTGCACCAGCATGGTGACCGTGTCCGTAAGCTTGGAGATCTCATTGGCGGCCTGCTCGGCGGTGACTGCACTCAGATCCACGCCATTGTATTCCAGTATCTGGTCGCCCTTGCGTATTCCTGCACGATCCGAGGGCGAACCAGGCGCCACGTCGTGCACATAGATGCCTACTTTGTTGCCACCGAACAGCTTGATGCCCAAGTTCTTTGACTTGTCCATGTGCAAGGTCACATACCTTAGAGCTGGGGGAATAAATAACATAATTAATACAATAAATAATTAAAAGTTTGAGAGGGGATATTGGTTAGTAGGTAGCAAGCATAGGATTGGGAACAATACACATGGCAAGCCCTAGTAATAACCGGGCTAAGACGTAAATAAACTTAAGTAGATGGTCATGACATCTGTTCTTGTTGAAGAAAGTTCCTTCTTCTTTGGGTTTTAGATTATATTTATGCCTTTACCCGGCAATATATACCTTACTCAGCTTGGCTGGGAGTGTGGTTAGTAGTAGGAGTAGAGTAGAGTGGAGTGGAGTGGAGTGGAGTGGTGTGGTGTGGTGTGGTGTTTGGTAACTACGTACTCTCTGACGGCACGGAGGCGGGTGGCGGCGGCAGTTCCGGCTTTGGCTCCTCATCGTATACCGTCGACGTGGCCGAAGCTGTCGTTGTGGTGGTAGTGGCCGCCGACGAGGGCATGTCCTGGCTGCTGCTGATATCCGACTGATTCTCCAGGCTGTCGGCAAAGCTCTGGTCCTTGATAGACTGATGTGAGAGCGGAGCCCTTGAGCCCGAGCGTGTCGACTGGGGCGGCTGCAAGGGCTGCAGAGGCAGCGGGAACAGGGAGTTGCGAGCCGGCGGACGCGGCGAATTTCGTGGCGTTGGCGAGCCCGAGTGATTGATGGGAGATTCTGGTTCCAGATTGTGCGCTCCCTCGTACTCCATCGAAGGGAACTCTTTAAAAAGAAAGGATAGAAGAGATTAGCTTTGAAAAAACACTAAGAACTCAGTGGACTTACTCTCCGGATTGTACTGCACTAGCATTGTAAAGGAATCGCCGCACTGGCGCAGCACATTGGCCGCAATCTCCTGCGTGGCCGCTCGCATATTGATGCCGCACACTTCCAAGAGTTGATCGCCCACCTGGAGACCGGCACGCATCGCTGTGCTCTTGTCGGCAACGGTGGACACGAAGATGCCTCCGCCGTTGTTGTTGCACTGAATGGTGATGCCGAGCGACTTGTCGCGCTTGTCGATGGTGACTCTTCTAAGGTCTCCGGGGCACAGAAAATCCGCGGGCACATTGGAATTACGCTTTCCACTCCCGCCGCCGCCATGGCTGAGGACCTCCACGTGGACCTGCGGCATGGGTGATCCCCGCCCGCTGCCACCTCCTCCGCCACCGCCTCCAGCCACTCCCACTCCTGATCCACCGTTTCCACCCACAATATTTCCGCCAAAGCTGTTGTGAATGCTGGAGCTCATCAGGGAGATGGGCGCCCGGTCGGAGGAGGAGGCAGACATGGAGCCACCGCTGGCCGGTGCCGTGCTGGTCACATAGTGATGGTCAATGCTGCCCGAGCTGTTCTTTACCATGCTGCTGCTCTTGCTGGCAACACTGGGATTGGAGGGAATCCTCAGCCGCTGGTTGTCCTTCTTGCGGGGAAAGGTGCCACCCTCGTAGATGACACCGCCCACCCCGGACACACCACCACTGGCGCTGCCCACGCCCATGTAGGGATAGGGTCCGTGGCCGTAATCCAAGTACGGGGCATGCGGGTGCGGATGGGGATGCGGCAGCTGGTTGGCTTGCTGCACATGGTGGTGGGGATGATAGCCGTCCAGGTCAGTGGGTATTCCCACGCTGTCGTGCGGCGGCTGTTGGCTTGGCAGCTGCTGCAGCTGTTGCATCTGCTGCTGTTGCTGCTGCTGCTGCTGCAGCTGCTGCTGCTGTGGAGGCGGCGAGGGCAGAGTCAGAGGACTGGATCGCCTGTTGTTCCTTACCCCTGGCCCAAAGCTGGGAAAGAGCTGCGTGTGTCGGTTGCCCGGAAGATGGGCGGACTGAAGGAAGCCGCCGTAGCCGCCGTGAATCCCGGAACCAATGCTCTCGCTATCACTTGGATACTTGGGGACATGTCTCACCGCCTGCGGCATGGGCACATGGCGCTTGGCGTACACCCCGTACTCGCTGATAGCCGGACTCTTCGCAGACAGTATCGATTCAATGGAGTTCTGCGACTTCAGGGACACCACGTCCGCATGCTGACCCCCGGGAAGCGGGTGACTGCCTCGGGGCGGATTCAGTGGCATGAACACGGCATTGGGATTGGACCCAGAGCTGGATTTAGGCAGTGGCGGCGGATGAAAGACGTCGAAGACTTGCTGCTTGCGCACCGGAAACTCGCCGGCCGCCGGACCCGTAACTCCGCCCAAGCCTGTCGATCCCGTCAAACCAGTGGAGGCAGAGGAGGCGTTCATTACCTGCTGCTGGGCCTGTTGACCGCTGGTCTTCGGCTGGTAGAAGTCGCCGCTGGGCGTGATATTTAGCGACAGGCGATGGTTGCTGTGCGGCCGGGTGCCGTAGCGTTCCTGCGACGGCATCTTCACCCGAGCATTGGCTCCCATTAGCGGCGCAGCTCGCTGCAGGGGCTTCTGAGGGCTCGGCTCTTCGGGACTCATGACTCCACTGTACAGCGAGTGCCGCGGATGCGTCGTATATCCCGCCATGGGCATGCCGCCAGAGGAGCCGGGCGGAAACAGCACTGAGGCGCCCGAGCTCACCGGATTGGAGTTGCGGTTGGGATGCGCCTTGATGGCACTCCCATTGGCGCCCCGAATGTGGGCTAAAGGCTTTGACATCTGCGGCGGCAGGGGTGGAGGCAGCTGCTCCTGCATTAGCACCGGCGGCGTATGCTTCTCGGGAACTCCCACATCGCCCACCAGCTCGTCGTCCTTGTCCACGTTGATGGGTCCCGCAGTGAAGAGGGACATCAGGGCGCGTTTCTTCTCGTTGCCGCGCATGGTGCCAGTGGGATTGTCGTGCGAAATGTTGGTGCGCGGCCAGGTGCCCATGCTTTTCGAAGCCTCCTTCTCCTTTTTGGTGCGCTTCTTGCGGTTGAACAGGTTCTCCTTGCTCTTTTCTGAGCTGTTTTCGCTCAGCACCGAGTCCAGGGCAGCGATGGCATCGTCGTGCTCCTGCTCAAAGTTATCCTCCGGCGTGCCTGGTTTGCTGAACTTCAGTTTGCGGAAAAAGAACTCTGCAAACTTGGACGGATGCTTGGTGGCGCTGCTGGCTCCACTTCCTCCTCCTCCTCCTCCTCCTCCGCCACCGCCGCTGCTTGACACATGCTGCATGGAATCAATGGAGTCCGTTTGCGCCGACGAGGTGGTCATGCCCGGTGGCAGCTGATCCTGCACATACTTTAAAGCGAAAAGGTTGAGGCCATCGCTGCGCGGATCGTTGAGCAGCTGCACCACCTCCTCGATGGACTGCACCGAGTCCATGGACTTGTTATTGATGCTCAGCACGCGATCGCCAACATCCAGCTCCGGCTCGTAGAAGGCCAGCGAGTTCTGCTCGATCTTGGCAATGAATACGCCCATGTCCAGCTGCAGGCCATGCGGGCAGTCGCGATCCCTGGTCTTCAGCTGAACGGAGTAGGCATGCCGTTTGCTGTGCCGCGTACGGGAGACAAGGAGCAGCGAACGCGGGGCACAGGCGCGTATCTCGTCGAGAACCATCCGCTTGGACAGTGACTGGCAGTCCAGGTTATTTACCTTGCAGATCACATCGTTGATCTTGAGCTTGCCGCAGGCTGGCGAGCTGTTGGTCACCCCGCAGACCAGCTTCCGCTTGTTGCTGTCATCCAGAATGATGCCCAGATCGGAGGTGTGTTCGTAGCCGCAGAGCTCCACCTCCAGGAGATCCTCTCCCTCGTAGCTGCTTAGCCGGAAGCTGCGACGCGAACCAGAGGCACTGCTGTCCAGATTGTGGCGCTCCTGCTGCTCTATTTGCTCCTTAAGCAGATCAATCTTCTTCTGGGCCTCGTCCTTTTGCTTTTTGATCTTCTCGCTGTCGCGAATGGCCATCAGCGAGTCCGAGATGGCCTTGTCTCGCTCGTGGCGCATCTTGTCGCAGAGCGTCTTCACCGAATCGCGTTCCTGAACGATCTTCTCGCGCTGCGAGATGGCCCAATCCCTCACGCGCTTCGCCTCCTCAGCATCCTGGCTAGAGCGTTCCACCTCGGAGAGGGCCTTCTCGAGGCTCTTGCGCAGCTTCTCCAGCTCCTTGCTGTTCTCCAGCTCCTTGCCGCTGGGGAACTCCTTCGACCAGGAGCTCTCGCGCGACTTTAGCAAGTCTCGCTTCTTAAGTTCCGCGTTGGCCAATTGCAAAGCCTTGATCTCGCCCCTGGCCAGCTGTTCATCCTTTTTAAGGCGCTCGATCTCCTTGTTGGCCAGCACCAGGTCATCGGACATCTTCTGGTGCTCCTGCAGCACATTGTCCTTCTCGGATAGCAGTTGGTTCAACTCCTCGGTGAGTGAGACCACGTTCTTGGTCTCCTTGGATAGCAAAACTTTTAGTGTCTGATTCTCATCGCCCCTTTCCCGATAGTAGTTGCGATCCTTCTCCAGCTCAATGTACGACTTCTTGTACTTCTCTCGCTCCACAGCGGCCATGGTGCGCTCCTTCTTCAGCTCCGCCATCTTCTCGATGCAGCTGCCATCGCAGCCCTGTGTCTTGCCGAAATAATAGGGATTGCCACTGCCCACGGGCGCCGCTTGGCTATTGCCATTCTGGCTCTGTTGGTTCTGCTGCTGCGTCTCCAGGAGCAGCCGCTTCAGTCGGGCGCTTTCCTCAACAATGTCCGTGAATTTATTGCGATCGGCCATGTAGTGCTCCTGGTAGAGGCTCAGCTCGCTGGACAGCTCATCGCAGCGCCGCTTCGAGTTGGCGTGCTGGTGGCGCAAGGTGGTTAGCTCGTGGATCGCGGCCTTGTATTGCGACTGCAGATGGTCGTACTTGGTTCCATTTCCACCGGATACGCCGGGCACACCCACTCCACTATTAACGCCCTTCGAGGGCCCATTATTGTTGGCCATGTTGGCGGCTGTGGTGCTGCCACTGGAGTTGGAGGGCGGCCGTAGGGTATTGTCGTAGCCCACATACTCCGAGCTCTCTTCTGAAATTAAAGTTTTGAGAATTAAATGGAGTTTCAGGTGGGAATGGGATAGAGACTCACCCTCCTGACTGCTTGTGCTGGTCAGGGAAAGATCTCCCGATGCCATCTTTGCCATCACAGCATCTTCAGACACTGCGCAACATTAAGGTAAGCTGTGGGGATGAAAATTCATTATTTTGTAGTATTTAGATAGTTCGTCAGACCTGACTTTAATTCAATTTCCATAATTTATCAGAGCAAACTGATAAAACTGTTTATTTAAGACACACTATCAGCTTACAAACATTGCAGTTGGGCTGCTGACTACAGTGAGTAATCAAGATACTGGAAAAGGGGGCCTTTTGTAAAGATAATACTGCTTTGAAAGGTACGGACTTTAAAATAAAATTTTATATTAAATCTCTAGCAATGAAACTAAGGGTGATCTTAGATTTGTTTAATGTTCAATCCTCCTCAATTAAAAGTTGTTAGAATTAGGGAAATATTCCTGGATATTATAGGTGTTCTAATACCAAATTTCAAATTTCACCTGTTGATTATTTGACTGAGTTGTCTTAATGGCAAAAAACAATTAAGAATTTTATGAAATATTTGAACATTTAATTTTCTTAATGAAATTTTAACAAAAGAAAATTAAAGACTATTATAATTTATACGTTTAACAAATTAATCAACTGATTTTCATATTGATAATGTTCTTTCTATTTGGCGATAATTTAAAATTGGCAAAGGTCGCTAAGTGAAACTGCTGTTAACCGGATTTAGCTAGAAAATTGTATTCTATAAAGTCGAAAATATATTTTCATGAATTTTAGATAAAGATCATGATGTTTTTACTATATAGAAATGTATTTAAAAGCATAATAATATAAAATATCGCAGTATTTTAAAAACAGAAGCTGGTACAGCCTTTAAACGATTTAATTAGCATTTCTTTAAGCTGTTTTAGTGATATAAACAATACGTAAACTTCCATTTAATAGTTTCCTAAATATTTAAAAATTTGGCAAAGATCATAGCTGTCATCAAAGGGAGTTTCCCTTAAATATACTTTGAGAAACCATAAAAAACTAAGAATTTCAGTTAAAAACCTTCATATTTTCTTAATCCAAGTAAAATCCCAGCCTGCACTTTGTGTACAAATGTCTTAAAAGGCATTTAATCTATTTTTCAGGTACTTATTGCCAAGGCCGTCTATCTAACAAGTATTTTGAAAGACAGATAACGATGCCTAGATTTATTGGGAGCCAATTGGAGTTTAAGATTAAAGACTTGAAGCGAAATCAAGTTGCAATGGTACTTATTGTGGGGAAATACTATTACTTGTGGGATTCATATTTAAACCGACTTTTATCTTGATGATCACCATGATAGTGCAGACGTGAGCATAAAACCGAAACTCTAATCCAAAACAAGCTTATTGTTTAAAAAAAAACTTGCATTAATTATCTGCCTCGGTTCGCGTGTGTGTGAGTGTGTTTGAAAAGCCGAGGCAGCCGCCGCCGCTGCCTCATTGGGAAAACGAAACTTTCACAATTTTTTTGTGAAACCGCGATTTTCACAATTGAACAAATTTAAATAAAAAATTCAGAAGGAGGCAATGGAAAACGGCTTAAATCTCGGTGCTTGCGAAACTTAAAAAAAGTGTGGTAATTAAGCGAAGAGCGGAGAGAAAGAACTAATAATATTAATTGAAGCAGCCGAGCAGAAAGCGTAAATTAATAGCACACACACATACACATGATCGACAGCGACACACACACACACACACACACACACACCACACACACGAACGAGAGCAAAACAAGTTGGAGAAGAAAATCGAGACAACAACAACAACAGCGCACAAAGGTGGAAAGCAAATCGAATTATATAAACTGCAGAAAAACACACATATTGAGTCCACGATGGCTTACCGTCTCTCGGTGGCACTTTTCGGCACTAATTTGGCTAATTAAAGTTGCTTAAATTTCCTTTTTTTTGCGGTCAAAAGTCTACGAATACACGCACGCAAACGCAACAGCTGAACGGGTGTCGGAGCGGGCGGGGGAGGGAGGTCGAGAGCTCCACCCCAATTTCAACCCCGCGCAGCAGCAACAGGCGGAAAAGCGGAAAAGCAGCGCGGCGACCGGAAGTTCTTTTAACGCGGCGAAAGGTCGGGCCAAAGCGATGACGAATGGCAACCGAAAAAAGCCCAACAAAAACGAACGAAAACTAACGAAAAAAAAAAACAACTACACAATGCAACAGTGCTGCCAGCTTAGCTTGCTTCAGGCTATATCCGGCATATTTTAAAATCGAAATGCTTATGAAGTTTGCCACAAGCTTATAGCTTTTAAAATAGCTTAGTTTATTATTAATCTAGCATATTGTAGCAAAATAGCATTCGTGACATTAACAATTTGTTTTATAAAAAAATAGCAAACAATATCGGATAGTTTTTCGTATGATGACAAATTGTAAAATAATCTTTTCATATGTTGCAGATTCAAACTAATAATTTAATTTCATTAAAAATTTTTAATATTTTCACAATATACAACTAATTTATTATTTAAGATATACATACAAGAAGAATTCTTATGAAATAGTTATCTTGTATTTGTTTTTAGCTATTTTTTGTTCATTTTTAGCTTATTTTTATTGTTTTCTTAATCTAGCTTATTTAGGAACTCATCACTGGTAAAACTGAAACAGACTGTATTTGCTGCAGAAACAAATACCAAAAGTTGGTCCGTCTTCTGAGCAATATGGTCACACTAAACGCGGAAGAACGTAATCAAACTACGTAAGTTCAGGTTGAGAACTTGACTAAGAGGTCAACACTTGACCCATCTATTTAGCCAGTGTAACCACACCTATAAGCAAACCATGCTTAACGGAAAAATTAAGTTTAAAAAATAAACGTTTTAATTATACAAGTTTATAAAAGGTGTAAATTAGATCACTTAAGAAATGTAAAAGTAAAAAAATATAAAAATATACCTAAATTTAATAAGCTAGGCTATTCCCTTCAAAATTTTCCAAAAGCAACACTTAAAATTAAACTAAAAATTTAGGTTAATGGCTTTCCTGCTCTTCCGCATCGCCCTCGTGGCCGGAGCGGTTTATGCCACCCAGGAGCTGGGTATCTGGGACGGCCCCGATCGCTCGGTGGTTCTCTACGAGAATGCCAAGCGGGAGATGCGGCCGATGGCCGAAGAGCTAATGGATCGCTTCTGCTGCTGGCATCAAGACAAGAGCTGCATGGATAAAGTAATAGAGGTCAAGAGCTGGCGGGAGTCCATGGTGGATGCCTGGAACGATACGGTGAAGAAGAGCTTCCATCTCGTGGGCATCGACATGCCTATTTATTACCACCGCTTCGCGGACGATTTGGGGCACACCATTGACGATTTGTCCAAAGATTGAAAGCATTAGCCTGAGAAAAGTTACAATAAAGCCAAGTCTAGAGTAGATTATTTATTATTTATTTATTTACAAAATAGAAAGACGCTTTTGATTGCAGATAGGATTTCACATATTATTCATTTTATGACTTCAATTTCCCAGAACAATAAAATATATTAATGCCGCCACACCTCGGGGTCAAGAGTTTGCTGATAGCCTGGGTTCCGATTAATTTTTATTTGAAACGCATTCATCTCAGGCCGTCAGTAGGTTCGTCGCTCTCCCCGAAGAATGAAGTTAAAGGAAGCTGTGTTGTTGGTCTGTTTGATCCTGAAAATTCTGCGAGTTCGGGGAGTCCCCCATTTGCTGGATCCTCAGTGTGTGGCGGCCAAGGCATCGGCCAAAGTGGTGAATGGTCAAAATGCTGATATATTGTTCAATCCCTGGATGGCGGTCATTATTGAACGCGGCCAGATGATATGCGGAGGCTCTTTGATTCACTCTCGTAATTATTTAAATAAATAATACTTAATATTTAATATTAAATTGCTTAAATCTTGCAGGTTTTGTTCTTACTGCTGCTCATTGCACTGGCAATAACACTTTGTGAGTAATTATTTATGATTTTATTCTTATATTCTGTATTAATTTCTCATTCTTTTAGAACAGTGCGCCTGGGAGATTATGATATAAGCCACAAAAACTCGGATTGCACTAGGGATGGCTGTATTCCTGGTCCCAAGGATTACACTGTAACACACATATACACCTATGTGCCGTATACGGATTTCCATAACCATGATCTGGCTCTTCTCAAGCTAAATAAAACTGTGCAGTACAGCGGTAATATAAATACCATAAATATCATATATAATCTTAACTTATATCTTCCCCTTTGTAGTTCACATCAGACCCATTTGCCTGCTTATTGGAGTCTTACCCAAAATGGAGGCCCATCTCATGAATATTATTTCCCGGTTCAACATCACCGGCTGGGGTCGCACAAAGTCCAGTCAAGTCAGTGTCGTCCTGCAGCAGACCACCTTGCATAACTATCCCGTTAGCCATTGTGCCAGGTTCTTTGGCAGAAATATTGACTCTGCCCATCTCTGTGCTGGAAGCCAATCCACCTCCACGTGTTCCGGGGACTCCGGTAGTCCCCTAACCGCCAGGATTGTATGGGATCTAAAGCGCATTGTCCAGTTTGGCGTGGTGAGTTATGGCAGACAGAATTGCCAGGGACCTACAGTTTTTCCAAATCTTCTGAGGTACGGAAATTGGATTGAGAAGACTATAAACTTGGTATTAGGGAGAGTCTCCAATAAATAAAGTCTTAAAAATATATAATAGATAGAACTTGAGGTTAATTCTTCAAGATAGATAATGCAGGCTTTCAACTTGAAGCCAAAGGTAACCCTCGTATCTGTAAACTCTCTGAACTCTGATCATATATATATAAAAAGCGAATTAATTGTAGAGGTTAATATAATATATTTATTTGGGGTTTTTAGTGGCGTATTTTATATAAAGTTGAATTAACAATTTGTCTCAAAGTAACTATCTATTTTTATATTTTTATTATTGAATTATATTCTTTAATATTCCTCAATTTGGACGCATCTTCTTAGCGACTGGAGGATCAGAAGGCTGGAAGGCTTCCGAATTCGGCTTCACCGATGCAGCCTTCATAGGAGCAATTTTCACAGAGACCGTCTGCATAGGGGCAGAGCGCGAAGTTCCAGGACCTTTAGATGGAGCTGAAATAACTCTAATTTGGGGTACACTACTTTTTCCCAAAGCAGCCATTGCTACAAGGTTTTGGCCCTTTGCCGGGCGACGAACTATCGGAGGACGAGTTGGTACAACCTTTGTAGGTTGAGGCTTGTTCTGGGCTGTCTGCAGCTCAGGCACCATGCCCACCTGACAATTGCGCCAGTTGGGCAACATCAATCCTTTTTCCATGCACGGCTTGGGTAGAATTTCCTGGGCAACATCCGGATTCTTCAGGGTTTGCACGCCGATCTTCAGTTCGTCTGTTTCATCCAAATGCACCATTTTAAGGTCCTCAACGGTGACATTAGAGCGATTTGAGAGCTTGGCATAGCGCGCAGCATCAACGAGCTTGTCCCTGGCCAGAGCTGAGCAAGGAAGTTGGTAATATTTTTATTGATTTCACTTGGAAATATTAAACTTACTGTAAGCAATATCCAGGAATATACCACGACCAACCGGATCTACGTTCACTCTGAGGTCCTCCATAAGCTGTCTTATAAACTGCATGTCGGCCATTATATCCAGGTTGTGTTCACCCAGAGTATATTTCGGTTTTTTTGGGTCGTTGTGAGATTTGTTAGCCTCCATTTTGGCAAGAAGAAATTCTTTTTTTTTTTAGAGGAAATTGAGCTCAACTCAATTAACAGTTGTGAGAAAATTTTCACAATGACGTGCTTCCTTTTTGACAACATTTTGAGTTATCGAAATTTTTCAACACTTTATTTTAGTGCCAAGGATTTGAAAACACTTAAATTGAGTTGCAAAATTATGCTGGAAAATGTAATTTAATTGAGGTAGATAATATTGATGACATTAACAAAAACATAAATTTATTTAATAGAAAAATTCTAATACATACTTCAATGTTGAATAATGACGCGTAAGCACTTAATTTAAAGTGTTGGAAAATTATATTTGAATTAAATTACGATGTTTTTAACGAATTAATTAAATTTCAGCCATCCAAAAACAATACCTAAAAAGAAACATATTAAAATTAATACAACAAATAATTTCGTAATTTGGTCTCGTTACATTTTTTTTGTTACATTTATTGGTGGCTTATTTTGAGGTCTAACAGAACTACGAGTATATATATCAAAAATTCGATTTGTTTACAAAATATATGAAAAGGACCGATGGGGCCAGGGGTTAGACATACACAATTAAATCCGTGCTAATCTCGTGTCCACAGATTGGCAATAAATTAGTTAAAGCTTTCCGGTTGCCAAATAACACTGCGTCCTTGAGGGAGGAAAGATGGTGGGAATCGGAAGAAGGGGCTTCTAGTGGAGACAGTAGGCCACCAGCAGGGTCACCAGCGTGGAGACAAGACTGTAGTGACCGTAGCTACTCCCGGCCACATTGTGGGCATCCTTGAGTCCCGACTCGGCGGAGAGACGAGCCGAGGTCAGGCCCGGCATCTTCATGATATCCGGCTGGCCTCCAGGCACAATCGGTGCCAAAGGCACAGATCCCTCGGGAACGGTCACTGGTGTGGTGACCTGGAAGGGTGCCAGGTTCACGGATCCCGGAGCAGACACTGGAGGCGGCACGGCTCCCTCGACGGCGGCCGGTGCAGTTCCGTTGGCTGGAGGAGCTGCTTCTGGCGGCGGTGCCGGATAGCAGGCAATCTTCTCCACCTCAATTGTCTTTGTGGCATCCGTTGGATCCGGTTCGGGCACCTTAACGGGCACACAAATGATGCCGCCAGCCGGTGGAGCATTCGGATCAGCCGGGGCACCAGGTGCTGGCGGAGCATTGGGATCTACAGGGGCACCAGGTGCCAGAGGAGCATTGGAATTTACCGGAGAACCAGGAGCTGGGACACTGGGATTGGCTGCTGCTCCGGGAGCTGGTGGCAGAGGTGCTCCTGCAGGAGCATTGGAATCAGCAGGCGACGGGGGCAAAGGACCCAGAGGAGCCAAAGGAACTGCGCCTGGTGGCATAGGCAGGGTACCAGAACCAGATGCAGGAGCGGCATAGGCCGGAGCAGGGGGCACTGGCAAGGAGGGAGAAGCTGCTGCTGCCTGAGTGCCTCCGGTATTAATCACAGTTGTGCCCGATCCCACATCGCTGGTGGTCACAGATCCCGGCGGTCCGTTGTTGATAATAATGATTTTGTCATCGCCACCGCTGCTGCCACCACCTCCGCCTCCACCGCCGCCAGAGTAGGAATGATCGACCACTCGCGTCTGAGTCGGAGTGAGGGCGTGACCCAGGATGGCTCCACCCAAGGCGCCAGCAATGAGACCAGTGCCTGAAAAGGAACAAAAATTAGATTAAAATAAATTACAGATAAATGTAACATCAAAACTTACCCAGACCCAAGCCAGATGAAGATTTCTGCGGTGCCTGCGGGTAATAGGTGGCTCCTGCGGGCAATGCTCCTCCGGCTGGCAAGAAGGTGGCTCCCGGCGGCAGTCCTCCGCCAATTGGAGCCTGCGGATAGTAGGTGGCTCCATGGGGAATCTGTCCAGCGGGATGATAGGAGGCTCCCACGGGGTAAGCACCTGCTGGATGATAGGTGGCTCCTGCTGGAACATGTCCGGTGGGATAATAGGTAGCTCCATGGGGCACTTGACCCGCCGGGTGGTATGAGGCACCCGCCGGCAGCTGACCCGCTGGATGATAGGTGGCTCCCGCTGGCAATTGTCCCGCTGGATGATAGGTAGCTCCCGCTGGCAATTGCTGACGCGGATAACTCGACTGCACGTTGTGGGCATTGGTGGCCGTAATCGGTGTGTATCCGCCCGAGGAGCCATATCCACCGGTGGAGTTATTGCGACCCCTGTAGGCAGTGCCAGCATGGGCTCCGCCGTAGTAGTGGCTTCCACTGGAACTGGCACTGGAGCCGGCAGCTGGTCGGGCTGGACTGGACTGGAGATTCGTGTTGCTGTGCGTCTGAGTGGCGGCCGAATAGCTGGGCGGTGCTGGCTTGTACGCCGGATTATAGGCTGGCGGACGCTCGTTGATGTTGGTATGCGCTCCACCCACAGGATTCGAGGCGGAGTAGGCAGGCGGTGGGCCTTGGGGCTTGGCGGGCACATTCCAGCCAATCGGTGATGCAGTGGCCGCCGGTTTGACCACACTGTGGCTGCTCTGCGACTGGGAGCTGCTCACCCTGCTCGGCTGGGAATGGCTGCCGCCGCCATAGCTCAGCTTTACGTTGTCGGAGTGGGATGGAGCCGAGTAGGAGTGGGATGGAGCCGAGTAAGAGTGAGAAGGCGCCGAGTAGGTGTGCGAGGAAGTCCTGCGACTGGAACTGGAGCTGCTGCGGCTCTTGCTGCCGCCTCCGCCAAACCAACGCTTGGCCTGCACATCCTCCGTGGTTAGGGCCAGCACCAGTAGCCCCACCACCAGCAGGCTGCCACTGAGCCGCCTGGGTATGATGGTCATCCTGAAACAGAAGAAGCAATCGGTTATTCACAGATATCACAATTCGAGTTAAGTCTTTAGGGAATATTTTATATTTATTTTTATGAGTTGACTGTTTGTTATATTGAGATTGGATCATATCGAATTGCAGAGTATTAATCATTTATTTTGAAAGGAAATACATATGAATATGTTTTCTTTTTAAGGAAAGCCAACTTTAAAGTCAACAATATTGTTGTGTTGATAAATAAGATATTCTTTGCAGTGATGAGTATTCCTTTAATTAGTTATAAAGGGTATTATTCATTCATCCAGATTCATATTCCATTATTCTTAAGAGAACTTAACCGGATTTCTTTTGAAAGTAATTATATAAGTAATTATTATAGCATCAAATTTAAATATATTTTTTTTATGAATGAAATATAATTATTTTATGAATAGTATTCATTACATTGAAAGGGTATTTAGGGCTGCGACCTTAGCAGTACAAAATTCGAATATTATTCCCTTCTGCACCCCGATTTCCATTGCCCATGTGGCTTGTGGTAATCTGCCAGCGAGGCTTTATTTTTATGTTTGTGTATAAAACAATTTATTCAATTTGAGCTAATAATAAACCACAATTATGGTAAGTCAACTGAGACATGGTTCCCCTCTGGATTCCTATTTTGTATTCCTATTCTGGATTCCATGAATTCCAAGAGCTTAGAGTGATATATTTTATATACTTGGAAAAATAAATAAGGAATATTTTGTATACAAAAAGTGTACTCATTTTAGATCGTAAAATTTCTGAAAAATTTAAAAATAAAAGCTTATAATAAAAGGGATTTTCTTGATATTTGATTCATAATTTAAAAGTTTCTAAATTTCTTGTCAAAGAAAAAATACTCCTCAGAAATTTAAGAATATCAATATTATTTTCTTTTAAAGCCCTCAGACATTTATTTTGTCGACTTTAGCGATTGAACAGTGACTTAAATGTCACGCCCTGATTGCCAAAAATTTACAGGAGGTCTGCAGCGGTCCCGCCCTTTTATTGGACCAAATTAGAAGCGCGTTATGCGTGTCTTGGGCGGTCGCCTAATGGTAATTAACTTGCTGATTTTGGGGCTGCCTGTCGCGTGGCTACGCTCCATTGACTTCTGGTCTCGGCACCACCACCAACCACCCACACCCACATCCAAGTTCCGAGTCCCTGAACTATAAACACTCGAGAGTTTGTAGGTCAAGTCTGTGTGACCAAGGCGAACGGAAGCCTCCTTTATGAGGCTCGAAGGCGAAAGGAACTGGACAAAAACTTTGGCGTAAATTAAAACTGGCGTGAAATGTTGTACTAAAGAAATTAATTTATGAACTCGTCATTTGATTTTATAAAAAAAAAACATGTTTGTGGTACTTAATCCAAAACAAACAAATTTGATAAGGCTCAAAACGGATGTGAGTCATGTTTTATTGGAATTAAGCTGGTTTCAAATGAAAATTGTTTTGATTTAATGTTAGTTTTTCTGCAGCTTTCTGGGAATTTTAATATGATTTGTTATGGCACAAATAAAAGAGGTCAAGAAGTGTTATTATTGCGAAAATTATATTGAAATAAACACTCATAAGATGTGCATAAACTTTAAAGAGTAATTAAAAACAATATTAAGGATACAGGGCAATGTGTGGCTCAGAAAATCATTATAATGGTAAGAAGGAAAATAAATTGCTAGAAAATAAATATTATTTTTTTTAATTTGAAAGGAAACCCAATTCAAAATCACACGACACCCATAGGTTATCTTTAATAAATATAATTCAAGAACACATTTGACTCAGAAAAGGCGCAGCTTTAAAACCAGTACTTAATTCTAAGCTGATTTGAAAATTAATATTCACTGAGATTATAAAAAGTATAATCACAAACTGAGGGTTCTAAAAAACCACTTATACTTTTATGACTTAAAACATTAACATTTAATTTGTACCAAGTAATTGCCAAAACAATTGTTTACAAATTACTGGCCTGGAATTTCGACCAAATAAACAATAGAGAGTGACACAGTCTAATTAAAATAAATCTACCTATTTACCGGCAGTTGTAACTGTAATAATAATAGTAAGCCTGACACACATGCACTTGCTAAAAAGAAAAAAACTGCAAGCGATGCTTAAAAACGTGATAAACCCGTTTCAAGTGAGTCATCGAAATTGGCAAAAGCTGCAGCGCATGCGCAGCTATGACGTCAATGGGGAAATGGACATGAAAACGTTAAGCATTTAGCTGTTTACCCCGAGTTTGTTTACTCATTTTCTCTGTGCTTCTGAGAATTATAGAGAGTCTAGAAATTGTCTGCTTATCTCGTGGCCAAAGTCACAGATCAAAGCCATTTGAGATTAGCCACAGATCGAAGAGTGTATATATGAATATTGCGATTGAAATGAGTACTTTAACAACAAATGATTTATTAACTCATAGCTTGACAGAGCCTTGGAGAGAGTTGCTTGTTGCCCAAGGCTTACATAATATAAAATAAGGGAAGAATGATGCAAAGCCAGAGACCATAATGCCGCGTGAGAGATACGTATAAAAATGAAAATTAATTGGGCGTTAAAAGCCGGTTAGTTATGTATGGTATGTGTCTGGGCTTTGAGTGGGTGACTCTCCAAAATATTTTTGCCACGAAATGTCTTTATTTGTATTTTCTATATAAAGAAAACAGATATCAAACTATTTAAAGTAATATTTACCCTCAGACTTAATGAGATATGGCAGCTGTTTCGAGGTAAATAAATACTGAAAGGTGATCTAATAGAGCTACTCGTCTATATTTATAGTTGATATTTTTTTTACACTCCACTGCACTATGCATAAAATTAAGCTGAGACAGTAAACATGTGTATATAATTTATTCCCGCCCTTTCAAAGTGCTTCTCTGCTATAGGAATGTCATAAAAAATGGGATTCTAAAAATTTCTATATTTAAATCAACCTGTTGAGTGCAAGAAACAAAAGCTAAGCTATTAAATATAAATTCTGGATATTTCAAAACATAAAAGCTATGCAAGATACCAACACAAGGCATCTGTTGACATATAAATAAATATATTAAAAAAGATATTTTCAAAAATGGTTTAGAAGAAACCCTAAATTGGATTGGAAGAATTGGGGAATTGCCTTTTATTAGTATGTCTGACACTCATCGGTATTTATATATTGGTTTCCTTTAGCTTCAAGTGACCTTGAAGTCGGCCAACCAGGCATTGCAAAAAATAAATAAACAAAAGCCACAACAATTAGTGACTGAATTAATGCAACGTCTGCTTTGAAATCTACAAAAAGTTAGAAACAATTGCGTTCACAGCATTTTGTATTCCTGGCATGGAGCACCCGCTGAACACTTGGTTTAAAATGTAATAAACACTAATTTATTTAATATTTACTTTGTTTTACTGTTTATTCCGCTCGCTGTAGCTGCCGCGTGTGATTTTCGCTTTTGTTTCGTGCAAAGTTTCTCGAAGAACTGAGCTGTGGCTGAAAAATCGTTCGCGTTTTGCGTTTTTCTCTGGAGCAAGCGGGCGGCAGAGCAGCGACTGAGTGAAGGCAGCGACCGCGAGAGTGGAACCACTACTTTTTGTTGTTGCTGTCACCAGTGGTCAGTGCACAGAGAGAAAAAAAATGTATTTCAGTTATTTATATTAAAATTATAACATTATCATTTAAAATTTTATTTTGTAATACTATTTTTCAATTATTTTCTTGGTTTTTGTTACAATATAAATACGAAAAAATATATAAATTGTATTTAAAATATCTTAATTAAGAAACGGATCAAATAAACAAGATATTTAATTTAATTATGATAATTTAATTATGATAATTAATTAAATATGAGTTCAATAAAATCAAATACTAATTTTTATGAACTGGTCACTGGGCACATTGCACATTAATTGTTCGAAATATTATAAAACTTATATATTATATATAATATATAATTTTATTATGTACAAAATGATTAACAGATTTTTCTCTCATATTTTTTTAGTGCATTTATCTTTCCCATCGCTTGCTCTTCTTGTTTGTGTTTTTGTCAATATCTGCCTCGTTTTATTGTCTCTTGGGCTCTTCAGTCAAAATGTTTTTATTTAATTTTAGCTTCTGCTGCGCATCTCCAAAGGGAATATCTGGTATCTAAGCAGTGATAGGATTATCTCGGGGATGCTGTAAATCATTTATGCTGGAATTATGAGTGCCAAAGATTAAGATACAAATTTGTGATAGATAATAGTTTAACGTAACTGCAATTGAGGAAAACACAAATAACACTTAACAATTTACAAAGATTTACAAAATATAATTTAAGTAAAGAGTGGCGAGTCTTATTATTATTTTTATAAGAGATACCATAAGATCTATTTGATAATAATATTAAATAATATGTTATTGTTTATATTTCAACTTTTTTAAGCTGTGTAAATGATATTCGGTGTGGCAGTCAAAGCCAAAGAGTATGAATGCCACATTGTATTTATTCTCTTAACATTCTCTATCGAATTTTTGCTCTCTGTCGCTCTTTTCATTTGGTTTATCGCCAACAATGTTGTTGGGGCTTTAATGAGCGTCAAGTGAGCTTCATTGCTTTTGTTGGATCATCGCTCCACCCACACACACCCCTCTCTTGTGAAGGTGTTTTGAGCTCGTGTCGACTCTCATTGTTTTTGTTTTGATACCCTGTATCAGTGGAGGAGAAGAGAGTGCCAGTACCTACATTAAAATGTCTTATTTTTGAAATATCTTCTATTTTATTGGTTGAAATATTTTATTTTTAAATTCGAGCGAATAGTATTTTTATAGTATATTTTTCAATAGAAAAACTATTATTTTTATTTTGTATATCAGGTATTTTTTTAGTCTAAGCCCTGTATGAATGCAAGCTATATTTTTGCCATTTTAATGGGTTTATTTGCCTTCAACGTCAAAGTCAGCGTCACAGTTTATGTCGCCACAACATCGCAGCCCCTGTTGGCGTTGCTGCCCCATTTTTTATTTACTTATACACTGTGGGAATTTTATGGTGGTTTTGTTGTAAAAGTATTATAATCATAATAAATTGTTGTAATGGCTTTACGCTGAATAAATCCCAGTAAGTCTTTGTGGTGTATTGCTAACTAAAAATGAAAAATTAAAATGAATATTGATTTTACAAATTACCAAATTTTAAAATATTTGTACTTCATCATTAAAATATTTGTAAATAAATTTTAAATTAAAATAATTTTTATATTTTTGACAACGCTGTTTTACCTGTGTTAAAAGAAGGGTAAGTACCGCCACAAATGTCAGCAAGTTGATGAAGCACCGGGGAGTCTCTGACGCAGGTTCTATTCCTGGTAATTTCTATTTTAGTCCCTTGCAGGAATGGAATATTACACAAGATTCACACATGGGTGAATGGGCGTATTCTCCAATCCTTTTTTATAATTTAATAGAAATCAATTCCTATTTTTTTCTATTTGCTTTCAGAAATCTTTTCGAATTTAAAAAATATATTTCAGAAAAATATTTTCTTATTAAATTATTGGCTTTTATTTACTTTTGTTTACATATAACTTAATTCCTAGCAGAAACTTAACTCAAGAGGAGTCAGTTTTGACATTGGCAGCTCTGCCAGCCACAAAGCTGGCCACCTCGACAGCGTCACCGAGGGTGCCCTCGTCGTGTTCTCCCTCCACACCACCCACCGTGGCACCTTCCTCTGCACCACCCACAATATCGCCGGCGACAATGGGGGGTTCAGTGGTAGGATGGTTCCATGGGGGCGAGCTCGCCCCCGAATTGTGGGGCGGCACTGGAAAGCAGGCCACACGCTCCACTTGTCGTGTCACCTCTGGATTCTCGGGATCTGTTTCGTTCAGCATGATGGGAAAGCAAACGATTCCGCCATCGAGCATGGGTGGTAGGGTTGCCTCAGAGTCTGGAGATTCCTCACTGGACACGGGGGCACTCTCCTCGTCCCCATCCCCATGTCCCTCGGCAGTCTCCTCCTCTCCCTCCCCGGGTGCTTCTTCTTCGTCGGTTAGTGGATTCTCGGGAGGAACTACAGCAGATGCCTCCCCTGAAATTGTAGTTTCATTCTGAGCCACTGCCTCGGGCTGCTGGCCATTGTTTACGATGATGATCTGGCGTCCATTTCCCTGAGCCACCTGCTCTTCGTCCCCACGATTACGGATAATATGGGAGCCATGGTGACGGTGGCCAAAGAGCAGGTTGTTCATCATGTGACCTGCCAGCATTCCGGTTAAGAAGTCTCCAGAGCCTAAATTTAGAGAAGAGAATTTTATTACTTGGGATTATAATATAAATAAAAATGTTCTGTATTTTTTAGGATTTGAAATCCAGTAACTAGAACCTCATAAAAAATCTCTGAAATTAAAGACTCACCTCCCAATCCCCGATTCATACCCACAGGCGGCTGGGAGAGGAACACGGCTCCCGGCGGCAGGGCCTGGGGACTTGCATAGACCGTTCCGCTTGCCTGACCCATCGGATACGATCCGTAGCCATAGCCCGGAGGCATTTGCTGGCGCGGATAGCTGGGCATCTGCTGCTTGGGCACCATCATCTGCTTGGGTGGCTGCGGAGGCGGCGGCGGTGGTTTCGGCACTGTCATGGCCGTATGCACTGGAGAACCGCTGACCACACGACGCCCGCCGCCCGACGACGAGGGTTTCTTGTATTTACGCCAACCGCCAAATAATCCACCGAAGGAACCGCCACCGCGACCCCTACCGCCACGTGCCTCGGCGGTGTGGAATGTGACTGAGGCTGCGAGGAGCAGCAAAGTAAGTGCCAAGGACCAGGATCGCATTTTGAATCTGTGAACTTATCGGAGAGAGAGAGCTGATCCCAACTGATCGAGTGGCGCGGACGAACTGGAGGCATGCGGCAAAACTGCGACGTGTATATCCGCGCGAAAGTGATAAATGCGTGGGCCGATGCCCTACGTTTCAGAAGTGGGGTATATATTTATGGAGGATAGTGATTTCTTTTAGGAAAAATATCCTTAAGAGTTAAGGGAGTAATTGAATAATAAAATATATAAATAAAGGAATTTATAGATATGGTAATAATTAATAGGCATCATTTAAGGAAAAAGTTCAGAAAGTTCTTTGAAAATATTCTATAAGTATATTAAAATTCGGTGCTTTAACTATTAAAAACTGAAATAGTTTTGCCTGAAACATTTTTGTTTAAAGAGTAAAAGTAATAATAATTTGTTTATTTATTTAAGTTTGATGTAATGCAAGTTTTAACAAAGTTTAATATAGTTATCTTATTTAAATTAATTATTATATAGTTATTGAATAGCAGAGATATTTTACCTTGGTTTTAATATAGTTTTAAAGGTTTTAACTTAAGAGCTTATTCAAATATATACTGTTTTGTTGTTTTTTTTACATTAAAATTAAATTTTTTAAATATAATTTAAATGCATAAACAGGGCATTAGCTTACTCCTTTCACCCAGCCAGTAGTCAGTCACATTCACTCTCATCTTTCACACAACCTGACAACACTTGCCCGTGGGCCTGGTCCCTCATCGCTGAAAATTGAATGAGTGTCGCCGTGTAATAATTCAATTGACGCTAATTGAGACGAGCTCGAGCTCGAGTTCTCGGATTTTCTCCTGCAGTACAATATCAAAAATTAAAAAACAGAAGGAGAATATCATGTGCTGGAACGGTGTTGATGTTGATGCGACGGCAATTTGCCAAATGTGTCGCATCTAGTTTCATTACGGCTGGAATCTGAATCTTTGGCTGTTGCCAGTCGCCGGAGATAAATATCAAGATATATGGCGTACTTGGGGCTCGTCACGTTGACGATGACGCCGGCGATCGCTCATGAACCCTAAGATGATGACCCATTTCGAAGGCGTTGCATTTGCATCGGCACCTTGGAAGGCTTTGAAGCTTTGAAAATATTTATGTAAGCATACTGAGAATAAATAAGCTTTATGCTTAGTTAGAAATAAATTAAAATATAAATTGTATAGTTAAAAAACTGAATCATTCATCAATCTTTCTATATTAAACATAACTCAAGCATAAAATAGCAAGCTTGTTTCTGTAAATCAAAATAATACTTAAAAATAATAATAAAAATTAAAAAAAATTCAATCATGGATATTACGGATTATCCCAATGTGGCAAGTACTCAAAAGCAGGGATTTCCACACATTTTATCTCCGATTTCTCTACTTTAAATATAAAAAAATTATCTAGAAATATGTTATTTTCAGACTCGATGTTCGCTGCCCATGAACACGCCTCAGAATGCCGCTGAATACTGCAATCTTGTGAAGAATACAATGACCTGTGGCCTCTTCGTCAATCTCATTAACTTTATGCAGTTTTTCTTTTGCGACTTACAGCTACCCTTAATACCTGTTTATGGCTTATGCAATGCCCTCATTTTGATATGTCTCTTCAGTATGCTGCATATGATGACCAAATACTTGTGCGTATTATGAAACTAAAAACAAAAATCCCTGCTATTTTTTTGGGTTTTCACAGCTTTTTTCCTAATCTATTGATGCTCATTGAATTCACCCCGACGACAATTTTCGGTTCCTCCTACCTGATCTCTGGACCGTGTCTTTTGATGCCCCATTACACGAGTGAGTGGTCGAGCTGTGCTGTCCTCGAGGAGAATCTGAGCCCTGTGCAGTTCGCCAAATTGGTTGGGGACATTATGAGGCATTTTGTGATCGGAATTATGGTCTTGTGCATCGAAGGATACAAAGTTAATGCAGTTACCATGTGGTCCAGCATACTATTTGTGTTGCTGGGCCTAATCTATCTGTTGGTTGTGAGCAATCGAAAACACTATATCCCAGACATGAACTTAAGTAAAGACCGAATGCTCTTGGAGTTCAGAGTCCTTGTATTCATGTTAACATTTATCATTGTCCTACTTGTGATCGCGGCTTCATCATATACCACATTTGCCAGAAGTGGACTGAAGAAAACAAAACAACGTGAGACTTTTTCCGATCTGGAAAGCGATGATGAGATCTTGGGCAGCTATCCAAAGCAAAGATTCTATTCGAGGCGCAAAATTTGGTGGCAGACAGTGAATGGATATAAGATTATGGGGGATAACCATCCGGTATACAGGATGTTTATGGTGGGTAAGGATTTTTTTTTAGTATAACCCTTTTAATTCCACTTCCCCTAGGCACCCATCTTTTTCATATTGGCCCATTTTATTCCTGTCATATCGAAGGAACGCTTCCAGCTTGGATGGGTCAAGTACATCAACTGCTTTTGTTTTCTTATACTGCCAGTGTTGTGTTTATTTTATAAGTTCAATTTAGCCAATACCATCGTGGCGGCCATCGTTTGCTGGACAGCCTCTTTTCTGGTCTTTATCTCCACGCACTCGATGAGGCGGCCCGACCATGTGTGGCTTTATTCTCTGCTGGGACTGGTCATCAGCTCGCTGGCCATGAGTGTGTTGAATCGGGAGATTGATAACCTTATCTGGCAGTTCATGGGTCTGCGTTTTAACCTGGAACCAGATATCACCGCTCTGATGTTCTTTGGATTCGGTGAGGTGTTCAGTGAGGCAATTGTGGTCCATGGTCTGCAGCGTAGGAAGCTGTGGGATGCCTGTTTCGGGTTCGTGATGAGCGTGACCACCTATGGTCTCTTCTTGGCATTTCCGCTTATGTACTACCATCAATGCTACAATGTTAATTGCAAAGTAATCATTTTTTTTTTGTATTTTTACCAATCACATTTTCAAACAATTTCTTTGCAGATAATTGGCACGGCTTCATCGGGAACTTGTATGATGTTTCTTTTTCTCATTTTGAGTACCACTGTACTCCACATTTCCATGAGTGGCTATGAGTTTCGTATATCCCTTTTTGTCTTTCTGATGGCAGAGATGTTTATATATGGGATATTCCAGTGGATGCGGCACCACGATGTTGTTTTTCCCCTAACCTTTTTGCATGAAAAGAAATGATAATAATAATTTTGAATTAAAATCTCACAAGTTTAGCTAATTTTCATAAATTTATTAAGCTCAATTTCGTTCTTAAAGGAGTCATAATTCCACTTTATTCTTCCATTAATTTGGTTAATATTTTCTTAGCAAAGATTGGCGATTAAAATGTGTGTGTTTACCTACCTCACTCTCTCTCCCTCCCTCTCTAGGGGAAAATCAGAGCTCAATATTAAGTCATATTCATGGACAACTTTCTCGGCATTGGGCCAACATAATCGCCATAAATTATCATGGCCTATTGATTGCTGCCGACCATTAAAACCTAATGCCCAAGTCCAATGCCCTGACCAGAAACACGCACTTACTCCATTTACAACGCTTGGGCCATTTTGAAAGTCATTTATAATGAAATGTAGATGTTGGATCGCCTTTGGACCCTCCACCAGGAAGAACACCCCCAACCCCCAGTCCCCTCCTCTCAAAAAACTGAGTCATATGTCATCTATAAGAGCCGAAATTAGTTGCCCGGCAAAACTTGTAAAATATTTACGAGCCCAAGTGAGCGCAAAAGGAAAACAATCACGGGGTTCCTGGCCGGACTCCGGAGTGTGCTTGAGGTGCGTAAAAAGTAACTACTTTGTGGCTTATGTGTCGAGTGCTCGAAAATATTGTTTATCTGGGTGTGTGTGAGTGTGGGTGGGTGGTGTGTGGGTGTGTGGGTGTCAGGCGGAAACTAAAACAAAAGCAATGCCCTGCTTCTGGGCATATCCAAAGGTGTCGGAGTATGCGTACGTGTGCGAGTCTAAGGGCTTCGCCTGTGTATATGTTGTGATTGTGCAATAAAAAATATCCAGCTGACATTTTGTGTCAAGCACCTTTTTCATTTTGGCACTTCACCATGGCTCGGACCAAGTCCGGCACTCCAGAGAGCGAGAGAGAGGAGGGGTCTAGGGGAAATTGGTATGTGTAGCTCATAGCCAATACTTCAAAGGATTTCAGACTAGGACTGGGTTGTAATTTCATCAGAAGAACATACAAATATTCACAAAAAAGTTATTTTGCATTGATTTATAAAGTTGTGGTTTGAAATTTAATTTATTTATATTTTTATTGAAATATAAATTGAATTATTAACGCTTCAGTCTTCTTCTAAGTTAAATAAAATCATAAAAACTGCTTAAATATTGATAAAACTGTAATATTACAATCCTAATCAATTAATATGTCAAATTAAAAATATAAATATATTAGTAAAAGCTTAACACCAGGTATCTTTTAGTCTCCATTTTCATTTTCTTTGTGATTTCTTTTTCTTCGAGCCCTGAAAAAGATTGGGGTGATGATGCTGGCTCTGGTTCGCTAGCTGCTTGAGTGATGACAAATTACATTTGTCAGATTTATGACCAATTATGAGCGTGTTATATATCACCCTGTGCGGTGGTGTAGCGGTGTAGCAATGGCCATAGCCAAATGGCAGTGAGAGCCACCTTAATGGCAAGCGCAATGAATAAGTCGCCGTCGTTTGTTTGCGGTCTGGGGCACAGCCATACATATAAGTCGGTGTCTAGGTCCCCCTGGTAATGCCGGCACGTCCTTAATGCCTTTGTACAATATCGCATTTCGTACATTTTCTCGCGCCCATTTCGCGTGCCCCAAAATCCTCAACTCATCAAAAATTGGGCCGCCTTTTCGTCCGGGTTTCCTTTTTTGAGAAATGTCTTTGGATTTCTTTTGCGTGTGTGGGTTCTTTTTTGTGCCTGAGAAATGGGAGCCACAGAACATATCGCGTGTCTTTATTTTCACACTTTCGCCTCATATTATTTATGCTGTTAATGCGTTGCAAATGGCCAAAAATCGCTTTTATTACACGCGCAGTTAAACTTCAATTATGGCCGCTAATCATAATGCATATGCCCTGGTAGCGAGGGCAGTTATTCACTTAGCTTTTATATTGGTAAAAAAAAACTTGGGAAAATATTGTTCCATTAGGAAATGAATAAATTTATAGCATGGCAGTTTTTATGACAAGATTTGAGGTGTTTTTAAACTATTTTAAAGTGTTTTGAGTTTTATATTCTTAATTTCTTTATGGTTTTAATGTCATTAATTACTTAACATATAAAACCACGCTTATTTTTTTCATATCAATTGAATAATAAATATTTAAGAATTTATTTAATAGTAAAAATCTGAAATACAACATTTCAATCAACATAAACATTTATTAAGCCTCCTTTTGGGATCTCAAAACACATTTAAAATGTGTAAAACTCCTCAATCAGCTCTCGTTCTAAATCATTCTCACATTTCACTGTGACAAAACACAGAAGGCACGCAGGAATATGCAAAATAAAAAATGAAAACTCCCATAAAACACGCGCCCAAGTGCGCAAATTAAAATCGAAAACCATAAATTATAAAAAAAAAGAAACAAAAATAACGAACCTGCGGGAACTGAGGGGCGGTGGGCGTGACAGCAGCTGTAAAACAGCGACAAAAACGGGAACAACAGAACCCAGGCAAAGGCATTTTATGCTTCACTTTACAATTCAATCAGTTTCAATTTCCACCTGCCGAATACATTTCCGTTTTACAGTTTATTTCCACTGGCAAATGCCAAATGCGGCCGGCTGCCTGTTGGTAATTTTTTAATTTCGACTTGAATTTCAAAATTCAATTAGTTTTTGCCACGCACACAAATACACCCAGAGGCACACACACACATCGACAGACAGGAAGGAAGAAAGGCATAAAGCAGTCAGCCCACAGATCCTGTGGAAATCAGTATCCAGGAACGGGAGGAGCAGGAGCAGGAGCAGCCCACACCGCAGATGTCCGCCTGTGTCTGCTCTGGCATTGTTGGTTTCACTTTTTAGATTTATGCTTTTAGATTTTAATGAAAAGCCACATTTATGTAGATGCCTCCACACTTCCAGGAGCGCAAAAGATATAGTAGAGCAGACATCGGGACGGAGGGCCGGCGGGAAATGCAAATTTTGTGGTCCAAGGGGCCGCCGTGGTGTTGGTCGGGGGGCCAACCAATTTAAGCTCCATAACTCAGACCGTAGCGTGAAAGAAATTAGTTCAGTTGGCGGAGCAACTCCTCTTTCATATCGAGCCTGAGAATCAGAGATTTGATTTGTGGCCGGGCCAGCCAAAAATTGGCAAAACTGCCAGCTAAAGTGTAGGGACAGTCACACATAGTATTCAATTTAAATCAGGGACCGTAAATAATGATTATTTTCGCTATTTTTAAATGAATAAATCATACACTTCCAATCAACATAGAACAAGCAGGATTAGCACGTTTTTATCCTTTAAGGATACACTATGAATATCCTTGATGATTTTTAATTTTTAATTTTTATATTTATTCTTCTATTGTTAAACATTATTTTTGAGCAAAAAAAATAAAAATCACAAATAATCATTATTTTTGAGCAAAAAAAATAAAACTCAAAAATAATGATTATTCGTGATTTTTATTTTTTTTGCTCAAAATAAAACTCAGCCAACCTAGTATTTAGTTTCGATATGGGTC
>VNJQ01003160.1:0-16919 GCA_008042515.1 Drosophila truncata | reverse complement strand
AGGAAAAGCTAATAAACAAAATTTTCGATATAATATCGATAATATCGATATTTGGTTTCAAAAATATCGAAAATATCGATGTGGACCCATATCGATATTTTGACAGCTCTATCTTGAAGAGCTACGCCCCGGCTAGCGAGATCTGCAGGGTTCTGCTCGGAGCGGACATGTGCCCATTTCTGCACGTCGGTGAACTGGGTGATCTTGGTCACCCGGTTGGCCACGAACGTTGTCCACTGACACGCTGGCTTCTGCAGCCAAGCGAGGACAATAGTCGAGTCCGTCCAACAGTATAAAGCGGCTGCGGGCCCAGGCATCTTTGGAAGAACGGCGGTGGCCATTTCAGACAGCAACAAGGCACCGCACAACTCTAGCCGCGGGAGTGACACCGTTTTGACTGGGGCCACTCGCGTCTTTGCGGTTAGCAGGTTCACTATTACCGTAGACCCAACCTCGATACGGACGTAAATGGCGGCGCCGTACGCCTTTTGTGAAGCGTCGCAGAACCCGTGGTGCTCGATCTTTAGTTGTGGTCGGAACGCGACCCATCGAGGATTACGAATCTGATCAAGTACGGAGTAGTTCTTCAGGAAGTCAACCCATCGCTGACAGAAATCTTGAGGGAGGGCGTCGTCCCACCCTAGATCCAGAAGCCAAATGTCCTGCATGAACATCTTCGCCCGGACAATGAAAGGAGCGAGCCAGCCTGCTGGATCGAACAATTTGGCAATTTGAGATAGGACTTGGCGCTTCGTGAAAGACGAGCCGGAATTCAATTCTGGCGGAATAAAGAAGAACTCATCAGTCGTCGCCTTCCACCGCACGCCGAGTGTCTTAGCCGTGCTCTCGGCCTCGATTTCGAGGAAATCAGCACGAAAGAGCTGGTCGCTCGGAATGTCGGCCAAAATCGCCTTGCTATTAGACGTCCATTTCCTAAGAGGGAAACCTGCCGACTCTAGGGCCCCCTTCAGCTCCCGAATCGCAACTTGTGCATCGGCTTTGGAGTCTGCCCCCAGGTCAGGATTGTAAGACCGGGCCTGCGTAAAGAATGTCGTTTAGACTGGTCCCGTTTGCGGACGGGCTAGAAGCATTGAAGACCACCCGCACCTTGGTGGTTGTGCTTTCGGGCTTGAAGACGGCATGATGTGGAAGATAGTAGGTAGCGGAACTGCTCGCGGGAGAGACCTCGGTAGAGCTGTCAAAATATCGATATGGGTCCACATCGATATTTTCGATATTTTTGAAACCAAATATCGATATTATCGATATTATATCGAAAATTTTGTTTATTAGCTTTTCCTTAATTTTTCAATTAAAAAAAAACAAATAAAAAGAATTACATAAGACATTATATTTTATTTATTTTATAATAGGTATATTGGATATACATTAAAGGAACATTCATTCTTCATAGATCATTCAGAGATCAAACAATTAAAAAAAGTAATAGTAATATTAATTCAACTTTTAAATCAATTAATCTAATAAATGCAATATATTGGATATACATTAAAGAAACAATCATTCTTCAGAGATCATTAAGAGACCAAACAATTAAAAAAAGTAATATTACTTCAACTTTTAAATCAATTAATCTAATAAGGTATGGTTTTTGTTTAAAAATAAAATTGCGTTCACATGCGCTTCCTTTAGGCATGTTCTTCTGTCACTGACTATCTGTCCCGCCTTGCTAAACACTCGTTCGGTTTCCGTGGACGTATGTATCTGGGAAGAACGTCTCCGGTAAGCGGATCCTTAGAAACGATGGCGTGTGCGTCACCACTCGTTTTGGATAGCAAGTGGAAGAACTTCTCTACCGGAGTGAGCCGCGAGTTCTCAATGTAAATGTATCCACTGGCGGTAACCGGCAGCCTGTAGACGTGGACAATGACGGAAGCCTGAGTGGATTGGGAGGCAATTTTTTGCCGAAGCTGAGCAATACACCTCGAAAATACGGAGTAACAGTAGCTGTACTTCGATTTCAGCACTGTCGAGGTGGCCGTATTGTCGTCGGACACGGCTAGCAAGTCGGAGTAGCTTTCATAGCTCTACTCCACCTTCTCCCACAAGGCCTGAATTTGGTCCCGATGGACTTCGCACATGTACTGTGAGCATCCTTCCGTCTCTGGGGCGCCCGGAGTATTTATGTTGGCCTCAAATTGGCTAATTCGATCGATTGTGGCGATGAACTTTTTCAGCGCAACGGAGCGAGTATGCCTTTGTGAAGGACCGGGGATTGTATCGACAGATTGGTCGCTCTTCGCCCTTGGAATGGCACGGGTTGGCTTGTGCTTTAAAAGAGGCGTCCGCGGAGATGCGGATTGAGATCTGTCCAAACGGATGGATGGGATCGGACGCGGCTTTTTGTCGTCTCCCGTGGGCATTCTCAGAATTAAATTCGCGTGTCAATGCTTGTCGACTGACTTGCGCACTAGGTGCCTCGTATGAAGCGGTGGACGGTCACACTAATGTGACGCTAACGATGAGATCGTGGATAAAAATGCGATGGCAAGGAACTAGTTGGAAACTAGGCGCCGACGTCGAAGGGAAAATCGTGTGCGGCACGATTCGTGCGGCACAATTCGAATGTGGAGAAAAAACGGCAGGAGCCAAATCCCAAAAAAGAGAAGAAGTTTGTTGTGGTGTTGTTGTGGTATGGTACCTCATGCTGAGTATAAGCAAAGTTGGAGGCACGAAAAAATGAAAAAGTATCGGAAAGTTCGGGCTCGTTCGGAAAAAATGGATTTATATCTGTGGCTCGTACGAAGATAGTGTATTCCTGATTCAATATCTGATTTTGTTCCGCAATAAAATAATTAATTGTTTATTCGGAGAATTAATGCAGTTGAATTCTTAATTATTTTCGAAATTAAGTATTGCGGAGCCGGAAAGGTGGAATTAGAACCTTGGCTCAAATTTGGCAACAAATAAATAATTAATAATAATTAGGTTTTTGACCAATTGTTGTTGTATTTAATTATTATGGAGCGGAGGAATTGAAACCTTGGCTTTCGTTCGGACGAAAGTTAATATTTAAAATAATTAAATATTTTTGAATTTAATTATTTTGTTGGAACGGAAAATGTTCACTGGGTTACGCCGAAGGCAGGGCAGTGCGTACGTCATAAATTAATAATTTTTTAATTTAATTTTTACTTGGCCGGAACGGTGGAATTAAAACCCTTGGCTGTTGCCCGAGCGAAAATAAATAAAAAATAATTTGTTTTACATTTATCTAGCCGGTTTTGTTGGAGCGGAAAATGTTCGCTGGGTTACGCTGACGGCAGAGCAGTGCGTAAGTCCCCACAGGAGAAAAAAAACAGCAACACAAAAACAACACGGAGCTGCAGCGGCAGAAATAAATTTAAGGAAACTTTCGTTTTTATATTAGTTTCTGAAATCGGAGGCAAAAAGTATATTGGAAAACATGTATATGGGCATGCATTTAAATACGGAGATATGTATGTATGTGTAAGGGCATGGTACAGTGGATCGTTGAGTGGACTGTATAACAGGGGGAACAGAAAGGTTATGTGGTGTAAAAAATGGCACTGCTTGGAAAAAAAATATTACGACAACTGCGGACTGTTCGGCGAATTTGGAAATTTCCGAAATCAATTCACACCGGCTGTCCAATATTAATTATGCCTTATTTTTGTCACCACACAATTCCACTGTTCACTTGCGAATTAATTGCACCCAAAAAATATATATGTTCACAAATGTCACGATTGTATGTTTGTATGTATGTATATGGATGCACATATGCCTCGACCGTTGGCAAGCGAAACGGTAACGGGGAGGCCGAAAACGGCGAGGAATATGGCGACGCACACAAAACGGGGACGGATGGAAAATTTGCAGAATTTGAAGACGAAGAGTAGAATTCTCAACTGCCGTTGTGTCGGAAAACTCGGACTTGGAGTTGACACGGAAGGAAAAAAGAATCTTGCAGCAGTGTGAACCAAAATTAATGTTCGGACCACTGCTGAAGACCGGCAGAGAGACGGAGACGGAAAAAATGTCGAACTTATCTTTTGCGGAACAATGCCGGGAACTGCTGGTAGAAATAAAAAAAAATTATCCGGCTCGAAGGACCAAAATGTTGTAGGGGGCGCTGTTGCCGCAAAAGATCCAGAAGGCGAGGATGTGATGCAGGAAAGGGCTGCTGATTGTGCAGAAAAAACACCCACCGCGCGAACGGAATAAATCGTAGAAAAAAAGTCGGGGGCGTCGGTGGCAGAATTCAGGGCGCGTCAGCTTTATTTTGCTGTATATATGAGACTAAAACTTAAGCTAGGAATTGAGCCGCACTCCCGCCCGCTTTACTCAGCTAAAGCAAGAGCGGGAGATTGACGACGGCAGACCGCGGAGTTCGGCCCGAGAGAGTGCGAGAGACCGAGCGCAGAATTGTGCATTGCGAGGCGAGCGCGGATGCGCTCTTAAGTTAAGCGGCGGCACAATGGGCCCCTCACCCAAACAATAACAATGAATAGCCGAATCTCAAATGTGATTTAAAAATATTTTGAGAAACAACCGAGTTATGATTTTTTCTATTATTTCCCTTATTGTTTCTGTGGCAGCTATAGGATATAGTCGTCCGATTGTCATAAAATTTAAATTAAAATTCTGGAATAATTTTAAGTGATGAAAATATATTATATACAAGTATATGATATATTCGTCCGATCCGGCCCGTTCCGACTTATGTAGGAGTGAGAGCATAACTACCTGCAAAGTTTCATTCAGATAGCTTAAAAACTGAGAGACTAGTTTACGTATAATCGGATGAAATTCTAAAACAACATTTTATTGCTGAGATTTGGAGCCCTGCGTCCTTGGGCACTTCTGGGGCTATGGACAGGGAATAAGGCAGGATTCCGGGGAGTTCGGATGAACTTCCATTTATATAATATGTATAGGGAAATAAAAAATAAAGCCAATTCGGACCAAAGCCATTCGACCGTTTGGCTCGGCCTCTTACCAGAATCACAAAATAGCTTTTTTGAAAAATAGTAAAAACTATAAGTTTAGTATTAAAAAATATGTATAATTTTAAAAATATATAGATAAATACAGAAGTACTTATGGAGTGTTTTCAGAAAGAAACTCAAAGGTTGGACATCCCTAGCAAGTTCATGAACTTCGTCGTGATAGCTTTATTTTGCCCATGGCTGATAATAACCGACTTTCGTCGTTGTTCAAATTGCTCCTTTCTGGAAAATTTGTTTTACTTTTTAACTAACAACTGTCTAAAACAAACGCAATAACGCATCTTTTTGTAGTGTAAACACACCTTCTGCGTTATTGCGTTACTTATCGAATCTTAATATAATCTAACGTTAGTATAAACCGACTATTAATTGGCTGTTGGATGTTTCACACACTTTTTCGTCAGGTGGTGCTGTCGCTAACGTTGCGTACTACCTTTTACTTTATTGCATGTGCAATAGGAGAATAAGAAGTAAAGTTCGAAAGCAAACTAAAAGCCAACCTCATTGATTTGCAGTACACCTTTTTAACGAGGTTCTGGCGACCGAGCAGGAGCGGTGTAACTTTCACCTGTTTAGCCATGGACAAACTCCTGGCCAACTGACCGCACACACTCCCTCACATACCGTCAATACTTTAATCGGTGGCTATGTAAACTGTGTCTGGGCCATAATGACGGGAAGTTAAATACATCGGAGTGTAAAAGTTTAAAATATAGCCAACACAAAACACATGAGCAAACAATAAATGAAATGTATTCGCAAAACGAAACTACTTCAGGTGAAAACCACAAATGTGGAAATCTACCTACGAGAGATCCCGGACTAGAGCATGAAGGTTATGAAGTAGGCATCGACATCGGGGGAGTTCATCCCCCCTAGCGAAACAGAGAACACAAAATAGAGGACACCCAAAAAGTCTGGAGCAAAGACTACGTACTGCATACAGAGCCGGAGCCAGAATTAGAGGCCCGACCATCACGGAAAACAGCTAAAAGCCACCGACAACCTCCTGCCAGATTTTAAGATCGAGTTCTGAAGGCAGGGAGTGGCAGGAAATATAACGGTCGGAGAAAGAACTTGGCCAGAGTTTTGTTTAGTTTCGATTTAGATGTGCGAGGCCCACCTGTTTACACTGGGCTGCGGTTTTGTTTCGATAGCATCGAGTTTCGTTCGATACCTTCCTGAATTTGGGACTGTCGAACAAGTTCCACCACCAACGATAAAAATAACTTTGTAACTGACAATTGGAGCAGTGCGTATCCTCGGGCAGTTCTTAAGCTACGGATTGGGAATGTGGCAGAATTCCGGGGAGTTAGAAAGAACTCCCATACATATGTATATGGAGATAAAAAATAAAACAATTTCGAATCCAAGCCAGTCGACCACTTAGCTTGCCCTCTTACCAGAATCGCAATATGAAAGCTAACTTCGGCAAGCCGAAGTTTAAATACCCTTGCAGAAAAAAGTAATTTTAAGTTCTTATATTTAATGATTGCGGTTAGTTTTAGTGATATTTGATATCACGTACTAAGCCCCTACAACATAACAAGGTTTCAATCCACGAGGGAAACTAAAGCTAAACATAAACAATTAAATTGCTAAATTTTTCATTTATATATTAAATGGATGGAATACATATTTACAAGAGAATTTTACTGACAACCTTAATCAACTTACAACTTATATACTTACAACTTATACAAACATGGTCAAAAGTACTTTCACAACGACCAATTATACAGGCCGACAAAAATTAACCTTTTTTTCTTACGGAGAATGCAGATTGTGAAAGATCTCGGTCTGTATATTGCTAGTTCGAAACCCAAAAGTTTTCATCATGTACCAATTTAGAGGAAATTGCGTTCTAAGTACGAAAAATTGCCTATTTTGGCACTTTTCAAACGCTAATAAAACAGAAACCGCGCATATACCGAAGTTGAAATTAGGCGTGAATGAAAGCCTAATCTTTTCCCTTTAAAATTTAAGATGAATCCTGAAAGTGGGACCTCAGGTTTAGCAGCTATTTCGTTTTTTATACCCTTGCAGGGTATTATAATTTCAGTCAGAAGTTTGCAAGGAGACATTTCCGACCGTATAAAGTATATATATTCTTGATCAGGATCAACAGCCGAGTCGATCTAGCCATGTCCGTCTGTCCGTTCTACGCAAACTAGTCCCTCAGTTTTAAAGCTATCTAAATGAAACTTTGCCGTTAGTCTTCTATATACTCTCACTCGTACATATGTCTGAACGGGCCGGGTCGGACGACTATATCATATAGCTGCCATAGGAACTGTCAGGAAAATAAAAGAAAAAATCATAATTTCGTGTTTCTCAACATATTTTCATAAAACTTAAGATTTAGTCACTTAATATTATTCCAGAATTTAGTGTTAAATTTCATGAAAATCGGACGACAATATCCTATAGCTGCCATAGGAACAATCAGAAAAATAATTGAAAAAGCCACAACAGGGCTATTTCTCAACATATTTTCATCAAATTTGAGATTCGGCCAATTATTATTATTTTTAAATTTCGTTTTTAATTGTATAGTTCAATTGCAAGGGTATATAAACTTCGGAGAGCCGAAGTTAGCTTCCTTTCTTGTTTAAAATTAAAATATTTTCTTATGCTTCGTGGCGGAATTTATGAGCTTTATTAATAAATTAATTAATTAATTAATTTATGCAGCTTTATCCACTGAGCTATCTACTTAGCTTGTGGATTTGAAGACATTTGCATTATATGTAAGTTTGTTTCCGTTTTTAGTTTTTTGTCTTCTTATTCTCTTTCTTTTATATGATTTTGGCACGCGCCAAAACACGCATCAATACACATGCAATTGTCATATTCTTTACATGCATACATACAGCGAAACAAGCTAGAGCTATTTTTAGAACGTTCGTCAGAGTAATTTCAAGTTGTCCCGAGTTCAATTCACGGGGAGGGCCGCACCAAGTCAAAATTTATATATTTTTAGAAAATATATATATTTTTTTTTAATTTTTCAAAATAATAAAAGTATTTTATAATAAGAAATAAAAAAAAAACCCATTGCATCTGCAATGACCTCCACATGGTGTTCCCTGGATACCGTTTGAATATAATAGGGAACAAAATCGAGCGGCGCCTTGTAATGGTACAGGGAATTCTACTGTCGGGACACCCGACTTTATGTCCATCTTGTTTAATCTGGGGATCTTTGTTTCCCTTCTGAGGTGCATATGCCACGTTTTGCTGGTACAATGCCGAACCTACAACCTTTAGGAACGCAAATTAAGAGCAGTTTGCTTCTCATCTCGGGGCGCCTCTTATTCACGCCCGCTCTACCCGGCAACTAACGTATTGATGAAGTGAGACGAACTATATTTGCTTTGGGTAAATATGCTTAAGATATTATATTATATTTACAAAATGTTGGCAAACACGAAAAAATTACAATAAGAAAGGCATGCCAATGGTTATACACCCTTGCAGATTGCAATTCAATCAAACATTAAGAACGAAATTCTGGAATAATAAAAATAAGCTTAATCTCAAATTAGATAAAAATATGTTTGAAAATATGTTGTTTTTTCTACAAATTTTCCGATTGTTCCTATGATATAGTCGTCCGATCCAGCCCGTTCCGTCTTTTGTAGGAGTGAGGATATATAGAAGACTGTCTGCAAAGTTTCATTCAGATAGTTTAAAAATTGAGACTAGTTGGCGTATAATCGGACAGACGGACATGGCTAGATCGACTCGGCTGTTGATCCTGATCAAGAATATATATACTTTAGGGTCGAAAAGACTCTGTTCCAAATTTTTGACTGAAATTATAATACCTTGCAAGAATAAAATAATATGTTAAATCAGCAAATAAGTATTAATTTCAAATCGTCTTAATTTCAATAATTAATTATTTAATTACTGCAATTAAATTTAAATTAATTTCCTATTATTACATTTATATTACCATCCTGTTATTTTTTTTTATTATGTCTTATAATTTATTCGTTTTTATTATAGTCTGCATTTCATGACGCAAAAGTTCCAAATTGGTTTCATAAAGATTGCTTTTTCAAGAAACAACGTCCAGCCTCAGTGGGGGACATTCATAATTTTAAAAACCTACGATATAATGACCAAAAGGACTTGGAACATCTCATTGGTAGGTGTGAATAATGTAAAATATCACATTATATACATAATGAATTGTATTTTCTTTAATTCTGTTTGACTTTAAAGGTACAGTAAATGAAGTTATGTGTGTACAATCAGGAAAAAAACGTATGAAGGAAGATAGCGTACCATTAAAAGATTTTGGAGTTGAATATGCCAAATCTGGTCGATCTTCTTGTCGTGGATGTGAACAAAAAATTTGTAAAGATCAAGTGCGTGTACGTAAAACTGTTTATGATACTGAAGTAGGAATGAAATATGGTGGTCAGCCCTTGTGGCATCATTTGGAATGCTTTGCCCAATTGCGCACTGAACTTGGTTGGTTTAATTCTGGGGAAAATATACCCGGCTTCTCAAACTTAAAGTCTGATCACCAAGCAGAAGTCAAAAACCTTATACCGTAAGTATATTTGTATTTATAAAATAATTGCATTTCTTTCAACCGTAACGTTAATAAAACAAAATCAATAGGTGCTTCGCTCCTAAAGTTAGCGTTTGAATAATTTGATAATATATCGGCTTAATATTTCACACAATTTTTAATATTTTTAAATGACTTGTGACGATCTGTCGTTGTTCGGGTGGCTCAGTGATGGCCAGGATTCGTCTCATTTATTCATTCATTTATTTGTGTCAGATGTGGTTGATTTCGACATCGGTTTCAAGGTATAACACTGCAGATCTAAGCATAAAGTATATACTGTTTATTCTCTTAAAGGGTACACATTCAGAAAAACTTTATTTTACGTCAGGAAGATGTGTTCTAACAGATACTCTGGCTTGGGATCTCTTAATTAATCCACCAGAAAGAGTTGCTTGAAGACCCGTAAGTCATCCACAAGAGAGAGACTTATCGTTGTTGTCGATAAAGAGAACGATGCGGGTGTTCTCGCAAGTCTTCAGAGACTGTTATTGTTGCTATTTATATATTTGGCCTAATAATGAAAATGCGAATATTTATCATCAAAAATAGATTTATTCTTTTTCAAAGTATTCTCCGGCAAGATTTATTTATTTTTACATGCACTCAAACCAGTTGTCAAAGCACTTTTTCCACTTCGATTGAGGCACCTCCAAAACATGGGTTTTATAAGTTAGCAGGGCAACTTTGGAAAATTAAACTTTTGATTACTACATAAATTGCCGTTATTTATCCGTTAATTATTTGTGAAAGAAAAAAAATTTGTCGTTCAGTTTTTTAACGCCCTGCTAAGTTGATATCAACTTAACAAGCCAAAGAAAAAATAATAAACTCTTGCAAGCATCCGGTTTCGCAACCGAAACCTAAATTCATTGCCCTGTAGTAAACAATCTCGCGACATGATTTAATGAACTCTTGTATGCACCCGGTTTCGCAACGAAACCAATTGCAGATAGAATAAGTCTAATCAGCATAAGTTTCGCAATAACTACATAAGCATATTGAATAAGCTAAATCAGAATTCCATTTAAGTACACCAACACAAACCAATTGTAACCCAAATGTAAAACCTTTAAATATGACATTTTCAATAAAGAGAATTCAGTTATGATTCGCCACTAAAAGATTAAACATCGTGTCCGTGTTTATTTATTTTTTTAATTAAATCCGACCCGCAGAACAAAATGGGCGCAGCCGGTAGGATTCTTTTTTATTAAAAAGGATCCAGTGATCGAACCGAACAAATAAATACATTTAACTAAACGGAGAATCGGAAAATAAATTTTTTAATTCACAATCGACCGACAAAAATAGTGCAGTGAAATAACTCACAAAGTGAAACTAAAAATAAGTTGCCATGGAATCCCAGGAAGGTCAACTAAAAATCAATTGACAAGGACTTAGAAGGAGTTCAGCTACAAATAAGTGGACTTCTAAAGCCAAGGAATTCCAGGAAGCTCAACTAAAATAAGTTGAAAAGGAAATCGAGGGAGTTCAACAAAAAATAAGTGGACTTCTAAGTCAAGCTAAAATTGATCCATCATCCAAAACGGCATCGAGAAGACGAAACCGAGCGAATAAATACGACGAGGCAAGAATGGCACCAGAAAACCCACACATGCCACAGGCAGACCTACTGGAGCAACTGGCAATCAGGGAAAGGCAGTTGGAGCAACTCCAACAAGGACGACTGTTCAAAACTATCAAACATCTGGCGACGTTCACAGGAACAGGGGACATCTCGATCAACTCATTCTTCAGCAGCGTCGAGTATCTGCTCCAATCAATTCAAGATCCGGATTTTAAAAGGGAAGCCACCATGACCATATTCAAGGACAAGCAAAGGATGTAGTGATAAACGTACCGGAACCTGACAACTGGGAACTGATCAAGGCGACGCTGAAGCTACGATACAGACCGGATACAGAACCACACCAAATTTACCGAAGAATCTGCGACCTGAGAGTGAACACGGTGAGCGAACTAGCAGTGGAGCTGCAGAATATTAAATATAAAACTGATGAATTAATAGTCTACCATAAGCAAGACAACTTCATAGATTTAAGTAATGTAGAAAGCTTGCTAGTGAATGCAGCTAAAGAAATAACACAGAGTACATTACTAGATAAAATATATGAAGAAAGAGGATTAGGAGAAATTTTAAAAATAATGATGCTACGCAGATACGAAAATAGTTGTATCAGATTCCAATATAGAAAAGGCAGGCCAAACCGAAACAATCCAGAGACAGGGACTTTCAACAAAAATCAGGGAAACATTAATCAACAACACTTTAAAAATTTTAATACGCCGCAAAATAATCAGATTAATCAACACCAAAATTATAGGAATTTTAATCAACACAACGGTCAGATAACAAACAATCAGCTAAATACAAGAAATCAAGATGGGAATCAAAATAACAGGAACTTACAACAGAATTACAGATATAATAATTCAGGCCAATTTAGGCAAAACAAAATATAAGAAGTAATAACTCAGGACAGAGTAGGCAACATCAAACCAGCAATCAGGTTCACATCAAACCAGGCAGTAGAGACCAGGAAATGTAGAGCCGATGGAAATTGGCAATTTAGAGACTGACCAAAATAGAACAAACGACGACTTTTACGAAACCAACGACTCAAACCATCAGTGCGACCAACAGGCAGAGGTGAATAATACAGTTTTTTTTATGAAACAGCCTCGGAATACCTATCACTAATAGAATTAAACATAAATAAAGAAAAGTATGTTGCATTAATAGATACAGGAGCAACTTTAAGTCTGGTAAATTACCAATTAAATGACTACCCAAAAAGAAAACTAAGCAGGTCAATACCCTACAGTGCGATAAATAGCAAAGACGTTATAGAGCATGAAATTCATACAACAGCACCAAAAGAATTTAATTTACCAAGTAACGCTAGGGTTCGATGGAAAGTAGCCCCACTAACAGGAAGGAAATATAGTTTCATTATAGGAATAGACCTATTGAATTTTTTATACGCTTACATTAATCTGGAACAAAGAACTTTAACACTAAATCATAAAGAAAATTCAATAAATTCCAATAGCCCTTACCAATATAAAAAAGTGTGTACCTTAGAAAGTAACGAAGGAAACCTTGATACTTTAAAACTTGATCATTTAAATAAAGAAGAACGAAAAGAAATTGAAATTATTATACAAAGGTTTAGTAAATCATTTTTTAAAGAGGGAGACATATTGACAAGTACGACAGAAATAGAGCATGAGATACGGATACGGACGAAATCACGATAGATGACAAGTTTCCGATAACAAATATCGAATCAATTTTGGACAAACTCGGAAGAGCTCAATATTTTACAACGTTAGATTTAGCCAAAGGCTACCATCAAATCTTAGTTAAAGAGGAAGATAGAAAGAAAACAGCCTTTGTAACGCCACACGGCTTATATGAGTTTATAAGAATGCCATTCGGATCAAAAAATGCCCCAGCCACATTCCAGAGAATTATGAACGAAATTTTGAGAGACCATATAAATAAAAAATGTGTTGTTTATCTAGATGACATACTAATTTTCAGCACATCACTGCAAGAACACATTCAGACAATTAAAGAAATCTTCAAAATCTTGGAAGAGAAAAATCTAAAGATCCAGATAGATAAATGCAATTTTATGAAAAGGGAAACAGAATTCCTTGGTCATATTTTGACAAAGGAAGGTATTAAACCCAATCCCAATAAAATAGCTATTATAGAAAAATTAGTACTACCTCGGACTGAAAAACAGATAAAAAGTTTCCTAGGTATAACTGGTTATTACAGAAAATTTATTAAGGATTATGCTAAAGTAGCGCAACCTATAACAAAGTATTTAAAGAAAAATGTGAAAATAAACCCAAAACATATGATCAGTTCACACCCCATACATAGATTTCCCAATTTTGAGAAAACATTTACACTTACGACTGACGCGTCGAATTATGCAATAGGTGCGGTATTATCACAAGAGAGCCACCCAATTTGTGGGTGGCATGAAAGAAATTATTCAGCTACCGACAAAGAATTTTTGGCAATCCTTTGGAGCGTGAATTATCTTAGACCATATTTGTATGGAAGGAAATGTAAGATACTGACAGATCCAGATACACAACCCATAAAATTTTTGCATTCGAAACATAAAGGGAAAGATATCTCGCCTAGACATCAAAGATGGTTATTAAAATTAGGAGAATATCAATTCGAGATTGACTATTTAAAAGGAAAGGAAAATAAAGTAGCCGATTTTTTGAGCAGACTCGATGACAATGACTACGACATTAAGAACAAAAATGACACACTGGACGAAAAAAACGACAACATGTCAGAGATAAATATAATAGCAAACTTAGAAGACAAAGAAGATAATTCGTCAAATGCGACAGTACACTCAGCTGAAGAAAACCTTCACAATCATTTTTTTATAAAGGAGGAAATAGTTAATAAATACAGAACGCAAATAATAATAACAAATTGTAAAACAGATGAATTTAAAACCATAAATGCTAAAAGAATAATTTTTATTGCTAAACATGATTTTCGATGGGAAAGATTTTTAAGAAATATATAGGCAAACGAAAACTTGGAATTTACTCGTATCTACCATACCACGAATACAATATAGTACAGGAAAAATGAAAAGAAATGTTTTCAAATGACAAACAAATAGAATTAATAAAATGCACGCTTAGAGTTCAGGACATGGAATCCGAAACAGAAGCAGTCAAACAAATATCGTTTTACCACATAAAAGAAAGTATGCATTCAGACATTCAGGAAACGTACAACCAATTAAAAAATTAAATATACTATCCAAAACTACTAGAATTGTTGCAAATAGTTATTAACCAATGCGACTTGTGCAAAGAAATAAAATACGATAGAAACCCTATAAAGAACAAATTCAAAAAAACCGAAACCCCATCAGATAAGAATCAAGTTGTCCATATAGAGACATACGTAGTAAGAAATACACATTTTTTAACAATTATAGACAAATTTACCAAGCTTGCAGCAGCATATTCACTAAATGATCGAAATCATATGACCATAGTGGAACAACTAGAAGAGCATTTCACAAAGCTAGGTAAACCAGATAAAATTATAGCTGACAACGAATTTAATTCGATCAGAATTAAAAAATTATTAATGCAAGAAGGAATAGAATTACACCTAACTAAACCAAATAGTCACACGGGAAATTCAGACATAGAAAGGTTACACAATTCATTGGCAGAAAAACTTATGGTAACGCTAAAAACAGAAACATCAAACATGACAATAAAACAATTATTGCAAAAGGCCATTAGAAATTACAATGACAGATATCACTCTACAATCAAATGCACTCCTAACAAAGCTCAGAATAATAAGGTAGAATTGACAAAAATTAAAGAAAATATAGAAAATGATAAGGAGAAAATGTTAGTAAAGAACAATGTCAACAGGGAAAACTACGAATAAAAACGAGAAGAAGGATTTATAAAAAATTACAAGGCAGGCAGACACAAAGAAGTACCAAAATACAAAAAAGCAAAACTTAAAGGCATTGATCCATAGAATATTAAACGAGCTTACAAATTTACAGAAAAGGATGATGACGAGAATATTAATTCTGTTAACAATAACGACAATATCAGGAACATTTACGACCCAACAGATACTTGACCAAGACGGATACGCACTAATAGATATAAAAAACCAAGCTATAGTAACGACAACAGACATAATAGTTCACATAATTAATTTAAAAGATATTAAAGACACGTTAAGTGATCCAGAAATCAAAATAAAAATGTTAAACAATGACAACAAACATATATTAGAGACACAACTAACAGAGACAAAACATAAATTATACACATTATATGGAAATCATACACGTAGAAGAAGAGGACTAGTTAATGCAGTAGGCAGTGGAGCAAATTGGTTGTTTGGAACAATAGACGAAGAAGACAGAAAAGTAATAGAAAATCATTTATCGAATTTCAAGGAAAACATGCAAGAAACCAATGAGTTATTAAACAAACAAATTTATATTTATACATATTTCAACGATACAATCAGTTAGATAAGACAATTAATCCAATCAGATAGAAAAGCTATAGAAAGTCAGTTAAATTCAATTAATAAATATGAAAATAAGAGAGATCAGGAGAACTTATACTATGACCAACAAATAAAAATTCAATTAAATTAAAAATTCAACAAATAATTTCAGTACCTAATAATGAACATTTTGAAATAGATCACAAGTCCGAAGTTATATTTAAATATAAACAAGAAAGGAAAGCTAACTTCGGGCGGAGCCGAAGTTTATATACCCTTGCAGAATATTCAGTAAATTATATTTTCTGCAAGGGTATAAAAATATATATATCGACGCTCATAAAAAATCCGATTAATCAGATATATGGCAGCTACAGGATATAGTGGACCGATCCTTATTCAATTTGGTAGGTCGGAGCAATCAGCCGGTCTTTACGCGAAATTATTTGAAAATAGAAGTTTAAACTTTCTATTTTCAAAAACGCGAAAGTTGGGTAATTTCCGATCGTTCAGTTATATGGCAGCTATAGGATATAGTGGACCGATCCTTATTCAATTTGGTAGGTCGGAGCAATCAGCCGGTCTTTACGCGAAATTATTTGAAAATAGAAGTTTAAACTTTCTATTTTCAAAAACGCGAAAGTTGGGTAATTTCCGATCGTTCAGTTATATGGCAGCTATAGGATATAGTCGGCCGATCCTTATGAAATTTGATATGTCGTATTATGTTGCCAACAATAACATTCGTACAAAATCTGAATTCTCTAACTCTAAAAACACCGAAGTTATACCATTTCCGATCAATCAGTTATATGGCAGCTATAGGATATAGTCGGCCGATCCCGGCCGTTCCGACTTATATACTGCGTGCAAAGGAAAGAAGGGTGTGTGCAAAGTTTCAAGTCGATAGCTTTAAAACTGAGAGACTAGTTTGCGTAGAAACAGACAGACGGACAGACGGACATGCTTATATCAACTCAGGAGGTGATCCTGACCAAGAATATATATACTTTATAGGGTCGGAGATGTCTCCTTCACTGCGTTGCACACTTTTGACCAAAATTATAATACCCTCTGCAAGGGTATAAAAATATTACATACACATACGAAATAAATAAAAAGTTAAAAGAAATGAAAAACAGCAAGCATTGTATAATTAACAAGAAAGGAAAGCTAACTTCGGGCGGAGCCGAAGTTTATATACCCTTGCAGAATATTCTGTAAATTATATTTTCCAAATTGAATCATATGCAATCTAATT
>VNJQ01003156.1:0-55074 GCA_008042515.1 Drosophila truncata | reverse complement strand
AAATTAATAATTAATGGCCAAATATCAAATTTGGTGGAGTTTTGTTGAAAACTGACAAAGTTATAATTTTTTTTCGAAAGTTTTACCGATCGTTCCTATGGCAGCTATATGATATAGTTGTCCGATCCGGCCCGTTCCGACATATGTACGAGTGAGAGTATATAGAATACTAACTGCAAAGTTTCATTCAGATAGCTTTAAAACTGAGGGACTAGTTTGCGTAGAAACGGACAGACAGACGGACAGACGGACAGACTGACAGACGGACATGGCTAGATCGACTCGGCTGTTGATGCTGATCAAGAATATATATACTTTATAGGGTCGGAGATGTCTCCTTCACTGCGTTGCAAACTTCTGACTGAAACTATAATACCCTGCAAGGGTATAAAAAGGATTCATATCAAGAAAAAAGTTCTTAAATTGAGATTTTTGGCATTCTTAATTTTCCAGAGGAGAGTGCATACTACTGTTGTCTCATTCTTTCTTATACAAAAATGGAAATCATAATGCGGTCTCACTCTTTGTTAAAAGATCTATTTTTAGCTTAGAGAGGAGATATTCATATATTTTCTGCTCTCTCCTTGAAATCGTATGTATAAGCGTTCTCGGCACTAGAGTTAACTTTGCCTCAGTAGCCGAGTGGGTAAGTGGAAGGTCTGTGTATTCTAAGTAAAGTTTTATTTGGGATTTCTCTACACTAGTTTAAGATTTAATAACAATTTATAACTCTATATTTACAGATTTAATTCTTTCAGAACCGGGACTCTTAAGTGACACATAAGTATGTTTAGTTAAAGTGTAGTTTGACATTAATCATAAAAATCATAAAAACGAGTGATTAGGATTGTTTTTTTTATCTTTTATAGATTTTTTTTGTTCTTCAAATAAGAACGAAAATCTCAAAAGAAGAACGAAAAACTCTTGGGCTGATTTCGTTACCGAAATGGTCACGATTTTATGACCAAAATTCTCATTTTTTTCTATCAGTTTATGTTTTCCTTAAGAAATAAATAAACATGAAAATGCCTTTAAATGTAGCTACAAAATGTCCTTTTTTTTTTTTTTAAATGCAATTTTTTTCAAATAAATGCTGAGATATGCTAAGAATCTATTAAATTATAAAAATTTTGATATATATTTATGAAAATACAAAAAAAAATCGATGAATATGCAGTTTTTTTTCGGTCCTGGTTGACCATTGGCCGGATTATGTTCATTTTTTTACCCAATTTTAAGAAAGTTTCTTCGAATTTCTTAATAAGAGTGTGGATGGTGGATTGTTTCAAGCATATTTAAGAATGAAAATTAAATTATTTACGTTAAGAATTGTGAGATAAAATATCGTGCAAGATTCCTAAATGTGTCCATATGTACATATACTTACCACCAATACTTGTGATTTATTGGGCTTCAAAAGTGTGCAATTAAATTGTTAACATCCCATAAACTCATTTATATCAGTGGCAGTTTAACTGGGCTTAAACTAGTGTAATACTAGTTTAAAGCAGTATCAATTCAGTCTGTATTCATTATGGAGTACCTAGTCTAGCGTGCTGCAAAACGAAGTAGACAATCTCTCTCGCTGCCGGCTCGCTCTTAGATTTTGCACACCAACAAGTCCGTCGACGTGGATAAAAAAAACACGAAAGCTTTGGGATGGTATCGGAACTACAAAAAACACAGACCGAACGTGGCAAGCGCTAACTATGAACTCAAGTGGGCTTTAGACATACATAAGTCCACCTAGCTGGCATCGCGAGGCACTGAGAACCCAATGAATGAATGCGCAGTTCGTATGCGAGCAAGACAATCAGACATCAGTCACAAAAACTATAGTAACAATACTCCGCTCACCTTCGCAATTATTAAGCACAGCACCGTATCTAAAATGATATAACTCACAAGCACAGGAAAGAATTGAACTGAATCGGTTTCTAAGCGTAATTCGGCGATTTTAATATCTACAGCTAGTCAATGCAGTGCAATACAGTGGAGTTAAATGCCGAATGGGCCGCGCTGCTTCGAGCTACCTGGATGCGTATCGTCCGCTCCGGATTTGGTGCTCTGCTGGTAGATCAGGCCGTCTACGCCTGGAATTGTATTGCATCCGACGCAGGCGTGCAGGGTCTCATGGATAAAGATGTCGCAGTCGGCACAGAAGAATTGTTTGCAAAAACTGCACTTGAAGACGATTTTGTCTACGACAGATCCGAGGGCCTTGGCACACGCGTAGCAGTCTTTGATGCCGCCGTCGCGTTCGTGATCGGAAGAACCCGCCGACGCCGGCATTGACTCAAATGGCAGTTCCTCGAAGTTAGGCACTGGGAACAAATGATGGTAGGATCGGGCAAGATGCGGCGCTGAGACTAGAGTAAGACCACAGGACTGGCACTCCACTGGCAGTTCGCAGTACTTACTATTGCACTGCGGACAGTGGTGGCCAGTGGTGCTAAGCTCACTGGGCTCCTCAAGGTTCTCTATGTGGCACATGCACATGGACAGTGGGGCGTCCTTGCCCTCCACCTCGCTTTTGGTGTGCGGGAAGCCCATTCTAATGAGCGAATTGTGTTGCGTTTTTGCTGCGGGCGGGGGATCCACCTGTGACATAAGCTGATCCCTGAAGTGGGCATCATCCAAAACAGCACCGAATGTGCCCATCGTCTGCTGGGTAAGGTAGCGGGCAACGCGGATCTCCGCCGACAACGAGATGACAGAGCAACGTATGCCCTCCTTTTTCAGCTCGTCGATGGTCAGATTGATATCCACGGGATCGCAGGTAGTCAAGGAGCCAATTATGGCGACGATCTCTCGCGACGCGTGTGGAGGAACGACCTTGAGAGTTTTTAACGCCAGATCCAAGCCGTTCTGGAGTGATGGTTCGCTGGTCAGGGACACGTTCGCCAAACTGAAATAAATTTATTTTAACTATTATGAATTTCTATCTTCGTCCACCAACCTCTCAAGCGCCTTAAGATGCACACGCGAGGTTCCAGTAAGGTCTGTCACTTTTTCGGCCCGCTTCGCCTTAAGAGCGATAATGCCCAGCTGACTAATAGGGTTCTGGTCGAAGAATTCTTCGATGAACACCTCCAGCAGCTTGACGGTACAGCGCAATCGCGTGGGCTTTAAGTCCGGCACACTCATGGACTCGGAGCAGTCAAGCACTATGAACAAGTGGCGCATCATGCCCAATCGGTTTTGCTTTGCCTTCTGCGCCAGCCGCTGGCGCTTGGCCTTCTGGATGATCTCCGCTATGGCTCCGTCCAGCAGCCCATCCTCATCATCCTTTATGGCTTCCCTAAAGTTTCAAAATTGAGTTGAGACGTTGCGCCAAAAGTAGCCTACTCTCACCATGTCTTCTCATAGCCCGTTTCCCAGCGGTACTCCCTCTGATCATCGTGCTCATCTTCGGCCATGCTACGCTTCTGTTAGCAGAAATGCTTATTTTTTGTTCTTTGCTAAGCAAATTGCTAATGAAATACACCGGAAAATCAGACAGTGTGAACACACCAGGGCGCAGAATAGTTCTATGAATAGGGTTGCCAGATTAATAAAATGCTGAATATTTAAAACAAGAAAATTGTTGTAAATCTTTGCGTATAAATAAATATTTACTCTTATGTTATGCCTACATTTTAACTTTACTACATGAATTGCATAAATAAGTTTTGTTTAGACAGCGCTAAGTTAACATATCGCTGGGCATTCTCACCACGGTATTTGATTGGCTTACAAAGTGCACCGCCACGCGGGCGAACGAAATATGGCGCTACACTCCCAGTCCGGGCATTTAAGAAAAATAATCACATACAAATTTTGGATTTACGTGAAATAGTTCCTAAAAACATAGGACTTGGGTAAAACTGGCTGGGCAAAAATCGAAGAAAATATATTTTTCAGTCGAAAGCCCCCCATGACTGTTGTATTACAATAGCGCATGTGATAAACAGCGCAGAAAAATATCGGTTTATATGTTTATGTATATAGCGCATATGATACAAAGCGCACACAAATGTCGGGCTAGCCGAAACCAAATCATCACTGGCCCGATTTTTGTGCAGTCGAACGAATTTGCGTTTGGCATTCAGAGTTCGCGCGTACAATTGTGAGCAAGAGCGTGTTGAAGAGTCGAAAAAACAGTTAAATTAAAACAATTACTTGAAAACAATATTAATTTGATTTTTGTAAGAGAAACTGTTTATGAAGGTGCGTCCAATGTAGTGTGGCTTCCCTAATAATTGTGTTACTGTGTGAAAGGCAGGACACAACGCAAAGTACTGGCTTTTGTGGTGGCTATGTACAGGTTTTAGCGGGCAACAGAAAATTGTCACAAATGGTTCAGAATTATAAAAAATGCATTTTAGTATATTATCCCTATTAAATACTTTACCCGTGGCGAAATTGCCAGTATCCAAATACATTTGTAATTTGTAAAATATGGCATATGTATATTGTACATAAATATTTATTTCGTAGTTGAAAAAATGTAGTTCTTTTTTCAAAAGCTTGTCCCATGATTACTTCACGCCTTAAGACGCTGTGTGATTAGTTGTTTTGTTTTTAAGTGCGTTATTTTGTGTTATATTAATATTATTTTTTTTGACATTAATGTGCCGCTTCAGATGTGTGAGGAATTTCACCACCTTGGTTCAAGTTATTGCAAACACACCACGGCACTGTACTTTTTTCTGGGCCTGTAGACTATTTGAAATAGAAAGCCAAAACAGAAACTCTCATTTTAAATATACAAATTAATTCCACAGAGGATTACGCGCTGGTGTCGTATATAATGTTGGCACAGGAGATTGCACCGACGGAGATTGGCAAACACGCAAACATAATAAAAGGTGAGTGTGGGCGGAAAATAGAGGAGTAAACATAGTGTACATTTTGTTGCCCTCAGCTGCACAGGAAGAACTGGCTAATATGGACGTACTTGTGTGTGGACGTTGTCTGAGAGCCTACAACTTTGTCGAGGAATTCCAGGCGCACAAGGAGGATGCTTGCGAGAAGGAGAATGCCAATATGAAGGAGTCAATTGACACTAAGCCGACCATCTGGGCTTTCACACTCTGGAAAGCCACGCAACAACATTTACGGAAGGATGCCAACTCTGGAAACTCCTGGGCCCTGTACCAGCACTGGGTAAAGTTGGAGGAAAGCGTTCGCGAACCGTGGATCGTGGCCGGAAAGACAATTCAATCCTTTGGCAAGATTGCTCACGGACAGCTCCAGGATATGCCTGTGCGCATTACCAAGACTGTTGTCAATCCCAACAACAACAACACCTCCAATAGCAACAAAAACACTAGCGTCTCCCCCGTCAAAAGTAATAAAAAAAGCAATGGAATAAAATCCCTTGATTTTGATTTAATTAAACATTGCACTTATGTACATTTCCAGAATCACCATCCGGCAAGCTGCCAACGTTGGCTAATCAGCTGAAGGACACGGAAAATGAACGACCCAAGTCGAAACCGGGAACACCAACGCCAGCGCTTGCATCAGGGCCTTCCGGTGGCGCTGTTAAGCCAAATAACCGTATTGCCATTCGCATCGATTCCAAGACTGAGCAGCGTACAGAAGAACCCGTGGAGAAGATAGTTGCTAAGCGTTTTAATCCCCGTCGCAAGACCCACGAGTATTTGGTGAAGTGGGTAGATCGCTCGCACCACGAAAACACTTGGGAGGTTATGGCCAATCTTGAGCGAGTTCCTTACTTTCTGCAGATGTTTGAAAAGCAATTGGCTCGGCAGAAACTTACAAGAGAGAAGGGCCTTGATGCTTTGAAACGCTTGCAAACGCCTGGTACTTCCTCAAAATCGGATACTCCTGCCCCACTAAGTCCAGTCGCAGCTCCAACCCAAATATCGCCAACTTCGCGTCCCTCACGCACTTCTAAAACAAAGGCTATGGACTCGTTTAAGCAGTGGGTCAATGAAACTGGGGGTGGCGATGGTTCCACTTCTCCATCTTCAGGAAACGATGATGAATCCGCAACGGAACAGGAATGGCCCCCGGCAACTGGGCCAAGCGGAGGAAAGCGTAAGCTCAACCACACAGACTCTAGCTTGGAGGGAAGTGGGCTAAACGACTCTATGGAACTTGAGGACCTCGAGGAAGATTTACCCTCACACACCGTAAAGCGTTTAAAAAACGGAGGAAGCTCCGTGCAGTTGAACAAGCCAAGAGTTCAGCCCACGGAAAAGCAGCAAACTAAAATCAATGGCAACTCAACCGTCGTCAACGCGTCCGTCTCTGAGCAAAAGATGGGTGAGATTATTTACACAGAGGACAGCACCAGCTCTGGAATGTTTCGAAAGCCTGAGATGCCCAACACTCTTCAACTGGTAAATAATACCAATGATGTTTCCGAGAAGCAACTATTTTCTAACGATCCCCGTCCCCTTTCCAGAAAAAAGAGAAATCAGAGTGTCCCGTACGTTATCTTTCGCGCTCTGAGGTGGCTAGCAACACAAGAGGAGTTTTTCGGGTGGATAATACGGAGACGCCGATTGCTCCTGCTGCGCCTACAGCCCCAACATTGCCCCAGAAGACTAGCCCTCTGCCTGTGAGTGGCGGTATTACTAAGCGCTTACCAGTTGCCCGGCCAACAAATTCCCCCATTACAGTGGGTCAGCGTCAGCAGCTGCTACGGGCCCCTGGGCAAGGCCCTACGGCGATCCAGCGTAGACCTGTCGTGGGCGGCACCCCACAGGTGAGACAAAACCAGCAGCTGACGCCAGCCCGGGCTCATCCGGGTGGCCGGGTCCTAGCGCGCGTTGGAACACCAGCGCAACGACAACAGCAACACGGTGGCAAGGCAGTAACTCCCGAGCAAAAGATCCTTCAGCTTTCCAAGTCGGGGGATCTGAAAGTCACGCGAAAGGTTGTCACTCGGGAGGAGATGATAGCACAGCGCGCTGCCCAGGCCCGACAGCAGCGGCAAATGCAAGTCCAGCAGCAGCAACAAATACAGAAAGTGTCTGCCGGCCGTCAGAGGTTAGCTCCCAAAGTAAACATCCAGCCTATACCACTTCAGATGGAGATAGAGGAGGAAATTCAGCAGCACCAGGCTCAATTGTGCCCAATTACTGGAAAGCTTATTGGCCAGGAGGAGACCCAGCTACAAATGGAGCAGGAACAGCAGCAGGAGCAGCAGCGTGAGCAGTTAGAGGCCGCGGCTCAGGCGCTATTGGGAGACCAATCAGTTCTTACTAATGAAGATGGATCGGCTTTACTGGTCCGGGGCGAGGATGGTACCGTATACCAAGTAGCCGGGAAAAATGCGGAGGGCCAGACTATACTGGTGACCCAAGGTCCGGATGGCGAGCAACAGTTTGCTTATGTCGCTGCCGCTGAGGGGGATGAGCAGGATGTCCTCTCTTTAGATCATGCGGTAGCCGAAGCCGTGCAGTCCGGCGAACAGGTTGAAACGCACGGAGTGGCAGGAGCAGCAGCAGACGAGCAGATACTTGTGTCTATGACAGAGGAGGAGCTGGCGCAGCACCAGGCGGCTGCGCTCCAGCATGCAGAGGCGTCTGCTACTGGGACAGGAACGCCGGCTACGGCCCAGATTCATATAACAACGTCCGACAGCGATGGCACGGAAGCCCAGATACCGGCCGAAGTGGTCCAGGCAGACCTCCCTTCACCCGGTAAGTTGGGATTATAAACATAATAAGAAGGAAAAATACATTTTGATATTATCTCCAGGTGGCACCCGTCGCGTCGTTTTGCTGCTACAGGACGGCACTTTTATGATGACTGAGATGCACGAGGAACAGTTCAAGACTCTCAATATCCCGACGTAAAGATATGTTAATATAAAATAGCTCTAGGCGATTACTTTAAGTGGATAATATTGAAGGCACTTGGCCTTTGTTGGGTCAATGGAACCGCCTTCAGTTTAGCGTAGCCTAAGTCACATACTCTAGACCGCGATCCGGATCGTTCTGATAGTTGAGTATATTGGAGATTACAGAGCTGCCCTTCTAGCTGAATGACTGTGTTGGCGGCTATTCGGGCTAAATAAATGCTGGGAGTATAAAAACCCTAAATGCTCGTCAATCATGGGGAAGGCAAATGAACGGTTCTCTTGCTTTGAAATCGCATGCATATTCGCATAAATGAATACAATAACAACACAATTAATACTATTTATAAGAAATAAATTAAAGTAAAAACGTCAATAGTTCAATGTTGTAAGAATTGTGCGGGCTTGCATTTTCAAATTAAGAATTAAGGAGTGATAAGCAAAAGATTTAAATAGAAATGAATTGTAAATTGTTTAAGTACTTTTAATCTAGAAAGCTAACAAAAATGTTTGTTTATTCTCCTAAATCGCATTTCCACCTAAACATTTTTCGCTCTCTTAACACCATAAAGGAAGCGGTTCGTTTAAGTGCATGCAAGTGCAAAAAACGCATTACTTTTTTGTTGTTTGCAACCAAACGCTTAGTAAGACAAATGAAGGAAATGGAGCTATTGACCGATTGACACAAAAGAATTCATCTTTGACTCTGCTGAAAGGTCCCGTATAAGATTTATTTTGTGTAAGCATTTGGGCATTTCCTTGAATCATACCGATTATTTATAGACATACATACATACATATACGCGTAGACCTTACAGAAGCATCGATATTTATTGCAAATCAAACTCAAGAAGCCCCATCAGCGGAGCTGCTAAAGTAGGAAACTATAATAAATCAAATAAAATGAATGAATACAGTAATAACCCATCATCCAACTTTCTGGAACTTGGCAATGAAAAAGCCCACAGTTTCAAAATGATCTCCTTCGGTGGGCCCAGGTCCGAAACGTTGCAACAACCGTGACTTTGATTCGTCTAAATCGGGAAGTGAGAGTCCAGAACCGCCCCAGCGTGGTGTTGCATCCACCAATCTTAGCTCTCCGAATTTCTGTAGTGCCCAAGCTACAATGCACTCGCACTCTGCCTCCGTGACGGTGCATGTGCTATAGACAAGAATACCGTCTGGACGCAATAGCTCGACCGCCTGCGCGAACAAACGCCGCTGGATATGAGGATAGGACTGCAGTACCTTTGCTTGTTTGATGTTGCTAGACAGCTTTGGCCGATTTCCAAGGCCACTGCAAGGGGCGTCCAACAACACGCGATCAAAACTCGCGCTAGGAAACGGCGGCTCGGAGAGTATACTCGATGATGGTAAACGATCTACGGCTACTGCCTTTGTTGAGTCAAACACGTGTGTCGTAATGCTTTGGTAACTGCTTAACTTAGGTATCATGCTACGCACACGGCTAGCCGAGCTATCTAAGGCTACCACAGAGCCGTGGTCGTTCATCATCTGGGCTATGTGTGAGGTTTTATTACCGGGAGCCGCGCACATGTCCAACACGCGTTCGCCGGGCTGGGGATCCAGTACATGAACGCACACAATGGAGGGCAGGTTCTGCAATAGGATGTCGGGACTGCTCAGATCCCCTAGCGCTGGTACTCCACTGACATTCGACTGCATCTCGACGGCAACGCCTGTTGCGGGTTTGTTACTGTTGTTGAAAAGCTGGTATCGTTGCATCAGAGTCCTGCCCTGCCCCACGAAGATCTTTTGAGAGCTGTCAAAGCGCGCGGTAGACCCACGCTTGCATTTTCCAGACAAATCTGCGAAGACGTTGACCATTTCATTGAGCTGCATATTGGACTCCATCGCGAGGACACCTGGGGCGTATATATGGGCCCCACGAAGAAGAGCAGCTCCGCAGGTGGCGTCCACGACCACCTCCCTAAGATTTGGATCAAGAGGGATATTTTGGATGCTTGCCGAGGCATCCAATGGGTCTATGCATAACACTTCCGTCATCTTGTTCAGGGCGTATACCCTTGGAGCCTTTTGGCCGTAAATAGCAGCCAGTTTTTCCGCAAGAGTTCGTCTGCATTCTTCGACGCAGGTGCGGAGAGTGTTTACCCTGTACGTGGTGATTAGGGGAGGCAGACACAGCCATTCGAGAAGTTGAGAAAGGCCGGCAGACTAGACAAAATAGTCACTGTTTTATGAAGCATGTGTTGTGCACAATATTTCTGCTTACATTTATTTTAAGGATCTCTCCTTCTAACCCAGGATTTCCTAGAAACGGTGATTTCGGGTAACGCATTTCGTCAGTAATGCTATTTTAGCAATTTAGTGGCTAGATTCAGCCAAATGTGTATTTTTTAGTACTATGCTATGCTATAATTTTTAATTTTTATTAATTAATTAATTTTAGCATTTATTTTAAACAGTAATTTTGTATTTTTAGGTTTAATTTTTAATATCGAGTATCAGATTTTTTTGAAGCTAGATATTAAGTCATGCAATGTATTCGGAAGAATTGCACCCATATCCACCACCATAAAAATCAACAATAACGGATCAAAAATAAAAGGGATGCCACCTATTCATTTTTAATGAAACCTTTTAATTGCTTAGAATTGGTTGGTTAGTTTTAAAAAAATTTTTAGCATTTTTTTAGGAAGAATTCTAGGATAAAGGATTTTAGGTTGTACCACTTCGATATTTTCCCACTAAAACGGAGCGGCAGGAGCAGCACCAGACGAGCAGATATGTGTGTCTATGACAGAGGAGGAGCTGACGCAGCACCCGGCGGCTGCGCTCCAGCATGTAGAGGCGTCTGCTACTGGGACAGGAACGCCGGCTAAGGCCCAGATTCATATAACAACGTCCGACAGCGATGGCATGGAAGCCCAGATACCGGCCGAAGTGGTCCAGGCAGACCTCCCTTCACCCGGTAAATTGGGATTATAAACATAATAAGAACGAAAAATACATTTTGATCTTATTTCTAGAAGGCACCCGATGGACGAAACAAGTTTTTAAACGTAAAACTTCATATCAAAAAAGAACAAACAGCAAGAATAACTTGTTGGTTCGTCGTTCGGCTTAGTACTAAGAAACACACTTTTTGTTTCCAGTAGCCAAGTGAGAACTAACGTAATGAAAGAGACAAATTTGCATGGTATAAAAACACAACATTTTTGCGTGATTGTTAAAAGATTCTACAGTCGAGGAGTGTTGCCAACTTTTATTTTGAACAAAAAAAAAACTGTTCAAAAAACATTGGATATAAAAATAATGCATGCGTTAAACATTAAATGCCGTTTTTAAACTATTTTTCTGAGATTATATAAAAATTTAAAGTTAAAACCACAACTATTTACTACAAAATAAATTATTAAAAAATAATACAATGTGAGTAGCCGTAGAAAATTAGTTAAAGAATTTGAATGCAAAATTTTGGCTGTTTATGATTTTTTTCCTGTAAATGTACTTTAAAAAAGCCAGAGAACGGGAAAAACGAATCTGGCAACAGTGCAGTGGACAAGACGTGGCAGCATTTAACATCTTTTTCACCCTACCACCGCAAGCTATAGCTGTCCCTCTCTAGCCCATGGTCGGTGAAGCGGTGCGTGCGCTCATCTCTATCGGCAGTTTATGGTGGTGAGTTTGCACTTTTCTTAACGGCATAGTATTCTCGGTCAAGTTTTATTTTGCTCTGTGATTTTCGACATTTCCAAGCAGAAATTTTTAAAATTTCAGCTCAATTACGTGTGCATTTGATTCAAGTATTTGGTGCGTATGTGTGTTCAAGAGAAATCAAGGGCTAATATCAAAGAGCATGTTTATTCTGGTTTTAAAAGCTTGTTCCGGAGCAATGTGGACGAAGTTTATGTGTTTGCATTGGTGTGCAACAACGCACACTTGCGACGGTGTCTGTGGGGAAATAGGTGACAACTGCAGTGTTGAAAATGTCCAAAATGTATCGTCATCGTATGGCTTTTTCTCCATTTTAATATCACAACATAATTAATACTTCATTTAATCAATGCTTTTTTGACCAAGAACAGAATAGTATGAGCTATATAAACCAGTACCACTAAAAAACTGGGTTCCGAACAGAAAGTGTTTATCGACTATCGCACGGAATTGCTATCGATAGGTTTTTCTTCATTATCTGTCTCTTCGCAATTCGGTGTGTGGTGTGTTTGGTAGCAGAGAAAATTTAATCAAAGAAAAATTTAGAAAAGAAGCTCAATTAGTCAGTAAATAGAGTAAAGTGCTGTTGAACAAATCATACCGTACCCTCCGCTCATTGACTTTCCATTAATAGTAATCAAGCTTGTCTTAATTTCGACAAAACAAGGCCCAGCCGCTTGTATTTCACCAACCTGGAAGGGAGAAAAAAGCATACGTCACTCACACAGACACAGGCAAACCACGTATAGCAGTTGTCCGATCGGAATCTGGGGTCAGTTTAAAACAAAGTTAATAACGCAATATATGGGCCAAGAACATTTGCCACGATGGGTAGCCATAGCCTTTTATTGGTTTCAAGTCGTGGACCCAATTATTGCGACAGACAAGCCACCTTAGTGGCCCTCGGCTCCTCATCTTGATGTAGTAGGCAACTCTAGACGGCTGTGACAGTGGGTGTGTGCGTATGGAGGGTGATGGTGTGTTGGTGTGATTGCTCCGCTTCCCTCGCAGCAGCTTGGCAAATAAAAGTTGCTACGTGTAGTTTTCGGCTGATGCCAGCCAAACTATCACCGCTCCAGTTCAGACAGAAGCTTCGGCTGCGTCCTTTAAGACTTAGAATATCGAAATTTGCGCTGGATTTATTGTCCCTTCATTTGTGCATTATGTTTCGTTGGCAACGCTTTACCTTTGCTTTGCCTGCTGCTGGCGGTGGCGGAGTTATAACGGGTGTGGGGCGGGGGCATCGCCTTTCTTTTCCAATTAAATCTAATAGGAAGCAGGCTGCGAATTCGAACCTACTGGCAATTTCGAGCGGTGAGTCACTGCAGAATTTAAAATTCACTCACCCCGCCCCGCTGAAATCATTAAGTTTCTACACCTGTATGCCGTCTAAGAGCTTCCCGGACCGCACGTTTCTTGAATGGAGCAGCGGGGGTGTGGTGGACGCACGTCGCCGTCACCGCTATATACTATAAATCGATATCTTATCAACCTAAAGCAAGCTGAGTACAGAGCGGAATGAATCGCACACATCCTCCCCGCATTACGGTTAATAAGTTAGCAATCAATTACATAAACAACTTTTTCGACGAGCTCTAATTAGGTTTTGCACGTAAATCTCTTTTAAAAAGAGGACTATTGCATTAGGCAAAGCGATATTTCGTTAGCCTCTTTCGATTTATCATATGTTTTCCGGTTTTCACTGTGACTCAGCTGTGATGACTACCAACACGTCAGAGTCGTAGTCGACATCGGCGATCGCGGAAGGCAAGCAAAGCCGACGTTGAAACAACGCAGTCCCAAACAGCAATCAGAACATCAAACACCTTTGATATTCATGTCACTCACCTGGTTAACGTATAACTGGGTCTGATCCATATGCTACAAAAAAATTCGCGACTATAACGCATCTCCTTTGTTCGGTTTCTTTCAGATTATACTGGTCCAAGCACATAAATCCGGGTGTGCATAGTTCAATCGTTACTGCAGAAACTCGGATTTGAACTTGTTAAAAATAATTCCAGCCAGTCAGTCTAGCAGCAAAGCAGGCAAATCCGAGATCAGACTTCCATCTCCTCCTGAGCATCCGAAAGACAACAGCAGCCGCTATGGGAAATGTATTTGCAAACTTATTTAAAGGCCTCTTCGGCAAAAAGGAAATGAGAATATTGATGGTCGGTTTGGATGCCGCTGGTAAAACCACAATTCTGTACAAACTCAAATTAGGCGAAATTGTTACAACGATACCTACCATTGGTGAGTAAATGTGAATGTGATTGTGGTGCAGCGTTTTCCTACTATCGTAAAGCAAAGTCTCATATAATTTCGTGTTTTTTCCATGCAGGTTTCAATGTGGAGACTGTAGAATACAAGAATATTAGCTTTACAGTGTGGGATGTGGGCGGCCAAGACAAAATTCGTCCCCTGTGGAGGCACTACTTCCAGAATACACAAGTAAGTGGATGTAGTAGCTGACAAAAAGACCCTAGGCTGGCTTTTCATAATGATGTTAACAACTTGTAATGAGTAACATTGTGATTATTCAAAGTTTAATTTGTTTCAAGACGGGACTGAGTTGCAATCATCAATAACACTTTTGATAAGCGACAATTGGACAGATTGAGTAACATTTACTTATGGCTTCTTGCAGGGTCTTATCTTCGTCGTTGACAGCAATGACCGAGAACGTATCGGAGAGGCGAGAGAGGAGTTAATGCGTATGCTGGCGGAGGACGAGCTGAGGGATGCAGTTTTACTTATCTTCGCTAACAAACAGGTAAATACTAAGGCCAATGACGCGTAGTGGCAAAAAAATCAATTAACAAATGCGTGGGAAAAAGATAGGGCACTTGCATTATTTTCATTGTTTTACCCTTAACAGTTACAAAAGCCAAGTCACAAAGTTTAAAACAAAGCTATACCCTTTCTTTCCTGTAGGATCTGCCACAAGCTATGAACGCAGCCGAAATCACCGACAAGCTCGGCTTGCACTCACTCAGAAACCGCAACTGGTATATTCAGGCGACGTGTGCAACTAGCGGCGATGGGCTGTACGAGGGGCTTGACTGGTTGTCTAATCAGTTAAAGAATGCCAATCGCTAATTAATTACACTACAAATACAATAGAAACCACTACAATTTCAATACAATACAATATGATTTCAAGGAAGCCGGAAGTGGCAACAACCAGCAAACACCAAGAGCAAACAATTCCGAAACCGTGGCTGAGGAACATCAAAAAGACGGCATCATAAGTAATTACTACAATTACAACAACCGCAGAAAAAACACCAACAACTAGAGCAGCAGCATCGTTGCATAACTTAAAAGGACGCCTCCTGTCCGTATTTCCAAACATGATACTGAACTGTTTGTGTACCGTGCAAAAGCAACACTTGCAAACAACATAAAAAAACGCTATATAATTTAATTTTAATTCATACATAATTATTGGATGTTTAAATGCAAAATGAGTAAATGAGAATTCCCCAACCAATCACAAGAAAAAGAAAACTAAAGTATATGGTATAAACAATGTCTTTTTAAGTTATTTTTCTCCTCCCTCAAAACCCCCGCCCCTCATCAATATATCTTTCCTTTTAATTTTATAAATATAAAAGTAATATTAATGAGAAAAAAACGAAACTGTAATTGTAATTGCTCTTTAAAAATACAACAAACCCTTTTAATTTTTAACACTTTCGTTTCGTGACGTCGCTTGGCCAAGCAAAATAAAAAGAAATGTATGCATATATATAAAACCATATAAAAAAGGACAGTACTACTTGAGAGGTAATTCAAAATAAAAATTAAATACTAATTGAAAATTATCTGACGGGCGTTTTTTACAAAGTCTAAAAAAAATACGCCACGGATCTATCGATGCTTTCGATAGAGATGGCGTTTGCCCACTGTTTGCCTATCGATTATGCAACACTGGCAAAATGCCGTTTTTTGACGTTTCCCTACACAGAGCTACGACCAATTAATGCTCTTTTTCGTGAAACATTTTATTAAATAAAATATCCTGATATATTCAATAACATAACATTCCAGAATGTCCGCAAAGCAAAATTCTAAGAAGTACAAGTGGGCTCTGGACTTCAACGTCAGGTAACAGCAAGTGTGCAATCGGATAGAACCGACACTTTTATAAATATGTACTTTTATTTTCGGTGCAGCAAAAACGCTGATATTCCCTCACCGTTGGGATACAATCCCTCAGCTCTAGTTAACCAGAGCGAGGTGGTTCGTGACCAGCGCCTGGTTATCAAGAAGTCGTGGGATCTCGCCCTTGGGCCGCTGAAGAATGTGAGTACACCTTTGACCTGGGCTTCAGCATTCAGGAGACGTAACCTTTGGATTCCTCGCAGATACCCATGAACCTGTTCATTATGTACATGTCCGGCAACTCGATTTCAATTTTTCCCATTATGATGGTCGGCATGATGCTGATACGTCCCATTAAGGCCATGTTCACGACACAGGTGACATCGAAGATGGCCGAAGGCGCCCAGGGCACGGGTCAGCGCATAGTCTACTTTCTCGGCAACTTGGCCAACGTGGCTCTGGCCCTCTACAAGTGTCACAGCATGGGCTTGCTGCCCACACACGCCTCCGACTGGCTGGCCTTTGTCCAGCCGCAGACGCGCCTTGAATATTACGGCGGCGGGATATCTTTCGTTTAGTTATACTCGTGTAACACAATTTTATTTGATTATAAATACATTTATTTAAACAGAGCTTCTTGAATTATTTCACTTGTTAGTCCTTCATTATCTTCTTAGCCTCCTTTTTAATGTCGTCTGCTAGTTGCTCCGGAAGCGATCTGTGAAAAGTGTTGATTTATTAATTACATGGTTCATATTCAGCAATTAAAGAGATTACACGACGCCCATGAAAAAAATTAATATAGTAGATAAAAGTGTGCAGCGAAAAGTGGTAGTCTATTATATCAGACCATACGTGCACCATGCCCTTCTAGGCATTCTTCCAATATAGCAGTAAGACTCTTAGTAAATAGTGATAATTCAATAGTCGAGTTATATAGGGAATAGATACTATTTCTCTGCTTGCTTTTCAGCAATATGGGGTCCTGTGGTCCTATGGCCAATAGGTATCTAATTGAAGTTCAAAAAAATATGTATGTTTTTTATGCATCAAAATCGCGGTTTCTGTTGTATTAGCGTTTGAAAGGTGTCAAAATAGGCCCTTGAGGAACAGCTAAGTTATGATTTGACCTATTTCCCTATGGCAGCTATAAGATATAGTCGTCCGATTATTATAAAATTAAAATCGAATCTCTGAAATAATAAAATATGGCCAAATCTCAAAGTTGATGAAAATATGTTTTTTTTTCGAACAAATATTAGTAGACACCCATATTTAGTGGTTACTCTTGTATTATTTGCAACTTCTTAAAGTAGTTCGAAAGATTTATTTTGAATTTAGTGACGCTGCTTCCCATGTAAAACACTTCCAAATGTCAATTACTTTTTCTTGGTTTGGTCCACCAGCTCCTTTACTTTCTCATTGAGTCGCTCCATCAATTTTTGCGGGTCGTCTACGCGTGGGACCTATGTAATATGACAAAAAAGTTATTTGTAAGTACGAAACTTAAGGACGTCGCTTTGCTGCAAGATGTTGCTTACCTCATAGTTCTGCGAGACGTAGATGCCCGTGTAGACCCCGGCGCCAAACGTCAGCTGGAAGGTAGAAAAGATAGATTATTAAAGTGGGTAATGAAGGATATTCAGAGGAATGTTCGAAGTAAGCGTAGTCGAAGCTGTGGTCTGTAGGCTGACCGTGGAAAAGCTTAGGATGCGCTTAAATGTCCAAAATCGTCGTTTTGGGCAGCACGGCTGAGGCTCCTTTAGCTCCGCCGGGCAGCAGGTGTTGGCCGAGCGGTTCTGCCCGGCAGCCCTGAGTCTCAATATGTTTGCCCCGAGTCCGAATAGTTTCATTCTGGCTTACAGTTAAACGTTAAATAAAAACTATTGATTTGGTGAGCTTAGTGTTTGGGAGCTCTTTGTACAATGACCTCTGACACGACGTGATTTCCAATGAGCAGCTGATTTGTATTGTTTTCAAACTATAGGGCTGGCTGGGCGTCTTATATAACCCTGAACTCTGTGTCACACGGCTAGCAAACAAATTGTTTGGCCAACCAGCCAGCAGCGTCATCGCCGCAAAAAGTGGTCCAAGGCAGGCGAAGGCGGATGTATTAATGTGCATATGTATGTATGTGTGCATGTATGATGTCAATAATTCCATTCCTTTGGGCGACTGGAGATCGCAGTGGAGACCAGAGTAATCCAGCCGATGAACTCACCAGAAACTTGAGCATTGTTGAGTAGTTTAAAGTTCCTTTGTCGCCCGCAGCCGCCAGCGTAAGAGTTTTCACTGAGCGAAAGTTGGAAATGGACTAAAGAGTCGCGGGAGCGTTAGGCTGACAACAGCTGTCGGCACACTGGGATTTTCTCTCGCTCTTTCGCGAGGGTTAGATAATCGATGATAGTTTTGATAACTGTGTAAACTGACTGGAGAGAAGTTTTAGATAAGAGAACTTCGATCTATTTGCACCTTCACCTCGAAATGTTGCAGGTAACAGCCCTTAATACGGACTACGCACTGATTAGCGGAGCTAGTAGGCGAAAATGGTACAAACACAAAGGCCACGAAATATACGGTGAAGTATAAAACATCCAAAAATAAAACTGGTTGTCTTGCTTGTAGACGCATCCGGGGAATGGGGTAGCGAACCTTAAATGCTTATTTATGTTTAGTAGCTCAGCTGTTTTTCTAATATTTGGAAACAGCATGATAGCGCGGCACTAAAACCACGTTAATCAACACTGTTACCCACTTTTGGCCAAGGAAAATGCTCATTGATGGACGAAATATACTTTATTTATTTTACAATTAAAGCTATATGTGTGCAAAGTTAACGACAATTGCATTGCACTCCCCACGAGGGCGGCTCCTAATCTACTACTTATGGCTAATTCTCCAAAAATGTTCGATCATGCGAGGACCGCGGGTCGCGTTTTAAGGTAGACGAACATCACCAGAAGGGCCGCCAACACACCAACTGCTGGAAGCACCACGGTGCGGATTTTGGCCTGGATCTCCAAGTTGTCCAGCTTGCGCTCCTGCTTCTGCTTCCGTGTCTCTTTGACCTTACCCTTTAGTTGACGCATTTTCGTGCAAGTTTAAGCTATGTTCTATGTGATGACGTGGGTAGTCCGGTGGGTAGGTGAGATGTGCCAGCTCTTTTTACGTTCAACAAGTAGTTTCTCGATGCCGAAGAAGAAGCAGAACCGAAGAAAGTTGGTTGTTTGCGTTGTTGCCAGGTTTGCAAACATCGAATCTCGATTTTTCCTCTTTACTCATCACTACTACCGTCGATAGATGTCAATAGGAATATTTTCTGACGGGGCATGCATCGATAGAGCATGTATCGTGCATGTATCGGGTACGTTTAGCTGCCTCAAAAATAATCGGCTTGAAACCTATCGTTATCTTCTTGCTTCCCGCCAACATTTATTTGCTTATAGATAATTGAAATAAACAACAGTAACCATAACTAAAAAGCAACTGGACACATTTTAAAATATTCCTAAAAATTTTCCAAATTTGACCAGAGACCTCATAAAATAATTTATTGCTGAATGTGGTGGCATATTTTATTGAAAAGGCGTGCTGCCAAATTTATATTATCCTAATGCAGCACTGTACACTTCATTCTTGCTTACAAAAACTTAATAATATTTATGTAAATAATTATCAATTCATTAAAATTAAGTAATTATAATGACTGACCACTGCTTTCATTAATAATAATTTAGTTTTCCTTTAGTTACGTTCTTATTTCTCTATTTTTCTTTTCGATACTTCAACCATCGATATAATCCACCAGTATCGCGAAAAAGTAGCGTATTTTTTTGCGATCCTTTTTTGGTTATCATGATGGATGAAATCTTGCAAAAAATTAGGGATGAAACGCACAATCGATATAAATCAATCAGTGATCAGTGCTCATGTTGTTCTGGTGAACGAAACCAATGTACAAAATAAATGAAAATGAACAAAAAAAAATTAAATCAGGTAGAAGATTATTAAGGGTCCATTCTGGATAGTTTTGTCAAAAAAATAAATTTTCTTTTTACTCTTTTCGATAGCTACAAGTGTCTAGGATATCATACTAAAAGATAAAATCGAAATTCGTTATACATAGGTTGCGTTCACCAGAACAACATGATCACTGATCACTAATGGATTTCTATCGATAGTGCATGTCATCCCTATTTTTTTTGCAAGATTTTAGTAAACATGATCACCAAAAAGGGATCGTAAAAATAGTCCGCTACCTTTTCGCGATACTGATGGATTATATCGATGGTTGAAGTATCGAAATGAAAAATAGAGAAATAAGAACGTAACTAATGGAAAAATAAATTATTATTAATGAAAGCAGTGGTCAGTCACTATAATTACTTAATTTTAACGAATTGATAATTATTTATATAATTATTATTATGTTTTTGTAAGCAAGAATGAAGTGTACAGTGCTGCATTAGAATGAAATAAATTTGACAGCACGCCTTTTCAATGAAATAAGGCACCACATTCAGCAATAAATTATTTTATGAGGTCTCTGGTCAAAAACTATTACTTGGACAATTTTAGGAATATTTTAAATTGTCTCCAGTTGCTTTTTAGTTACGGTTACCTGTTGTTTATTTAAATTATCTTAAGAGCAAATTCAAATCAATGTTGGCGGGAAGCAGGAAGATAACGATAGGTTCCAAGCCGATCATACGCGTTCACCAGAACAACATGATCACTGATCACTGATCCCTCAGGGATCGGTGATCATGTTGTTCTGGTGAACGCGTATGATCATTACGCCGTCTCAAAAAACATCGGCTTGGAACCTATGAGGGAACCCTGAGGGATCAGTGATCAGTGATCATGTTGTTCTGGTGAACGCAACCATAGTTTAAAGGTTATGAGTCCTCGAGCCGACCGACTCAGAGCGTACATAAGACTTTAAACAAGTTTTCTGGAAAACTACATTTTTCGATCTGGTGTCTGTCATATCTCAGTCAATTTCTAACGAATCCTAATGATTTTTTTTAATACGCGTAAATACTGACCTACAATTACAGGGATAGCTTATACTTTGGATTTTTCATCGACAAAAAGTGAAGAAAATGGTTGCGTTCACCAGAACAACATGATCACTGATCACTGATGAATTTCTATCGATAGTGCGTGTCATCCCTAATTTTTTGCAAGATTTTAGTAAACATGATCACAAAAAAGGGATCGTAAAAATAGTCCGCTACCTTTTCGCGATACTGATGGATTATATCGATGGTTGAATTATCGAAATGAAAAATAGAGAACTAAGAACGTAACTAAAGGAAAAATAAATTATTATTAATGAAAGCAGTGGTCAGTCATTATAATTACTTAATTTTAACGAGGGATCAGTGATCAGTGATCATGTTGTTCTGGTGAACGCAACAATGTTCGGAAAACACGAAACAAAATTTTTAAAACGCTGCCATTTTGTTATTTTTTATTCGATTTTGATAATTGTAGATCATTCCTTAACCACACTCTTACTAAATAAGAAAATAGTTTAATTTTTCGAATCAGACGATTTGTAGAAGAAGGGCCACCAGCAGGGTTTCTGCTTCGTTCATTGACCTACTTTCGGCCTGTGTCCTGCTTCCGGAAATGCTTCAACATTTTTACAAAATCATCTTTAAAGTATTAGAAATATACCTGGAAAGTTTCGAGTCTCTGTTTTTTTCTTGGTAAAAAAAATTCTCTAGAAAGCCTATTTTTTTGAAAAGTTGAGTCGTCTTTACGGTGTGACACGGAAATTAACACGACAAGCGGGAATTAACACGACAAGCGCCCAACTCTAAAATGTACCCTTGATTTTAAAAGTGGTATAAGTCACACTTTTCTAGTTTCGAGATGTATTATAATTATGATTTTTTATATGATTTTTTGGCAGTAATGTAGTGTCAACAAACGAGTATTTATTATAATTGAGAAATTTATAAGCAATTTCTTAAGGAACTGTGGTTTTAAAGAGTTTAAATGACTTTACTGCTTTCAAAATAAACAGTTTGATTTTATGAGTGACTTATTTTTAGTGACTTATTTGTACAACTGACTAATACCACTTTCAAAATTAACAGTATGACTTTATTAATGACTTAAGCCATTTTTATTAGTAATTGTATTTTTAGCTACGACAGGGCTTCTCCAATGGCGAAAAAAAATGCCCAGATATCATACGATTATGATGAACTCTATCTACATTATTTTTAGCCATGTTTAAGCTTTTTACAGACTCACTAACTCACTCACTCACTCTTTCAAAATCAAGGGCATATACATACATATGTATGTACATATGTACAGTGGATAACATTAATATTCGGTTTTTATACCCTTGCAGGGTATTATAGTTTCAGTCAGAAGTTTGCAACGCAGTGAAGGAGACATCTCCGACCCTATAAAGTATATATATTCTTGATCAGCATCAACAGCCGCTGCCATAGGAACGATCGGTAAAACTTTCGAAAAAAAATTATAACTTTGTCAGTTTTCAACAAAACTCCACCAAATTTTATATTTGGCCATTAATTATTAATTTAGAATTTCGGTTTTAATTTCATGAAAATCGGACGACTATATCCTATAGCTCTCATAGGAACAATCAGAAAAATAATAAAAAAAATCATAACTTCGCTGTTTCTTAACATATTTTCATCAAATTTGAGATTTGGCCACGTAATATTCTTTCAGAATTTTAGTTTTAATTTCATGAAAATCGGCCGACTATATCCTAAAGTGCCATAGGAACAATCAGGAAAATAATAGAAAATATCCTAACTTCGCTGTTTCTCAACATATTTTCATCAAATTTGAGATTTGGCCACTTAATATTGTTTGAGAATCTTAGTTTTAATTTCATGAAAATTAGACAACTATATCCTATAGCTGCCATAGGAACAATCAGGGTAATAATAAAAAATTCAGAGTTTCGCTATTTCTCAAAATATTTTAATCAAATTTGGGAATTGACCACTTATTATTATTTCAGAATTTCGACTTTAATTTTATAGTTCAATTGCAATCTGCAAGGGTATATAAACTTCGGCGAACCGAAGTTAGCTTCCTTTCTTGTTTATTTTTAAAATTTTAAATCTACCTCATACAAATAATTATATGTGCATCACGTTTTTGCAAAATAAAAGTTTACAAGTTTTTATAATAGTATTTCTTGATATACAGGTTTATTATTATTATAATGTTACATATAAAAAAACAAAAAATTAACAAATTTAAATTTTTTTTAAACTTAAAAAACAAAATTAAAGTTTATATTCATAGTAAATAATTATATGTCCATTTTTTTTTTTCTTGTCTGTAAATTTAATTAACATCTATGAAACTTAAAGGTATCTTAATTTTAATAATCAATATTTTTTCCTTTATATTTAATAACTAAATTAAGTCGTTTTGGCATTGAATTAACCAGCGATTGTAAGTTATTGAAGTCAATATCAGCCCATTCTTGTATTATTGCTGATCTTAGGTCACGTACAGTCTCAAACTGTCTTCTATTTTTATATACACGACCAGCAAGAATCCCCCAGAGGTCTTCAATTGGATTCAAGTCAGGACTCAGCGCAGGCCATTTCAAAATAGGAATTTTTCGGCTGCTAAAAAAATTCATTTGTGACCTTTGCTGTGTGGATTGACGCGTTATCCTGTTGATGAATCCAATCGTCGCCATACAAATTTCCCGCAAACTCTATAAGTTCACTGTCCAAGAGCTCCACATACATATTGGCATTCATTCTGGTGGATATAATGCATACAGGTGTCTTTCCTTTATGACAGAATGCGGCCCATACCATTATACTACCACCTCCAAAGCCTCGTTTGTAACAGGACTGGTGTTCTTGGCGCAAATCTCTCCAATATTTTTCTGAATTAAAGTTAAAGACGGACAGACGGACAGACGGACATGGCTAGATCGACTCGGCTGTTGATGCTGATCAAGAATATATATACTTTATAGGGTCGGAGATGTCTCCTTCACTGCGTTGCAAACTTCTGACTGAAATTATAATACCCTGCAAGGGTATAACAATAAGCAGGGCCATGGAGTCTTCTTCCTGCAGCAGAATGTGCACTCATTCTGATTCCTGCAAATCAACATTGTTGTTATAGAACCTCTCCGAAGGCACCGAAGAACCTCGGTAGCTAATAGCCAAACCCATGCGTCCGCCAATAGCAAAATGCAGGCGGAGGAGAGACTGCGGCCCATCGAGTTTTTGGCCACGCAATGGTACTCGCTCTCCTCTTTGGGGTAAACGAGCGGGATGCTCAGAGTGGTCTTGGTGCCTTCAAAGGATCGCCGGGAACCACGCTCTCCCAGCGGGGGTTTCGTAAGTTTGCGGGTGGCCCCATGTCATGTGTGGACTTTATCCATTTTATTTATTTTGTTTTATTTATTTTTCATACTTTTGAACATAGTAGTATTAAAGTAGTATTTATGTATATTTACTTTCCTATTATTTGCCACATAAAAAGATAATCAAAATTAGGAAATATAAACAATATATTTACTTTCCTATTATTTGCAACATAAAACATGAAAGGAAGCTAACTTCGGCTCGCCGAAGTTTATATACCCTTGCAGATTGCAATTGAACTATAAAATTAAAAACGAAATTAAAAAATAATAATAATTGGTCGAATCTCAAAATTTGATGAAAATATGTATGTTGAGAAATAGCCATGTGATTTTTTCTATTATTTCTCTGATTGTTCCTATGGCAGCTATAGGATACAGTCGTCCGATTTTCATGAAATTTAAAACGAAATTCTAGAATAATATAAAGTAACTAAATCTCAGTTTGATTAAAATGTGTTGAGAAACATCGAAGTTATAATTTTTTCTATTTATTTCCTGATTGTTCCTTGAAATTAAAACCGAAATTCTAGAATAATAATTAACGGCCAAATATCAAATTTGGTGGAATTGTGTGAAAAACTGACAAAGTTATAATTTTTTTTTCGAAAATTTTAGCGATCGATCCTATGAAAGCTATATGATATAGTCGTCCGATCCGGCCCGTTCCGACATATGTACGAGTGATAGAAGACAAACTGCAAAGTTTCATTCAGATAGCTTTAAAATTGAGGGACTAGCTTGCGTAGAAACGGACAGACGGACATGGCTAGATCGACTCGGCTGTTTATGCTGGTCAAGAATATACATATATACTTTATAGGGTCGGAGATGTCTCCTTCACTGCGTTGCAAACTTCTGACTGAAATTATAATACCCTGTAAGGGTATGAAGATAATCAAAATTAGGAAATATAACTCTGTAAAAATTAAATGTATAAATTTTAATTTAATTTTTATTATTTTTAATTGTATTTTACTTACTTTCTTGGTTCGCGGCGACAAGGAACCCGATAATTCGGATAATATCTCCGAATTCCGAAATGCAGGCTTCGTTGCAAGCTTGTTTTAAAAGCTCCTTTCCACTGAAAACCCACGTTTTTCAACTTTGCTGTGTTCGCCTCGGAAAAATCTATAGAATTGTGGATTTTAATTTTTTCTAACGCTTTTTCGTATTCTATAAATATTTCCCTGTAAAATTCTCTTGCATCTCCTTGGAAAATTCTTTTTATGTATTCTATTTTTTTTTCTGTTTCGGCCAATCCCAATAAACGAAATGAAAGTAGTCCGGTAACATCGGTACATCTATTAATTTTTTTTTTATTCAAATCTGCGGCATCACACGTGCACAGAGCTTTTCCTGGATTGGATTTCTATGGATTGGCTACAGCAAAATAGCCATATGGAAATAATTGGAAAAACCATAGATTATAAGATAACAGGAAAAAATAATGTAAAATCTTGGGTGAAAATTAACATTCCTTTAGAAGAGTTGTCTAAAATAGTTCTAATAAATATATATATTATTTATATATCCTGAATTGTTTAGGTAGTAAGTAATTTACGCTTTCGTTCATTATTATAAACACAACAAATCAAGAAATTACCGGTAAGAAGCTTTTTTAGCTTGCAACACTGTCCAACTTTGAAAGCTCTGGTCAGATTTGTAGCTTTTTTTAGTGAAAATTGCACTGCTTTCCGGAAAGCAAATTACCGAACTTTATTACCGACAGTGAAAATTGCACTGATCTTCCGGAAAGCAAATTACCGAAGAATTACAATCAGAATTTGTATCATTTTCATGATTTGAAACTCCGGAAATGACGCCATTTTCATGATTTGAAATTGGGGAATGACCATTTTCCGCTGCTTTCGATTGCTTTCCGATTGCTGAGGCTGCTGCTGCACCACCATCGGGATCAGTGTTGCCAACTCGGCTATTTTCTGGCCAGATCAGGCTATTTCGAAGGACCCAAAACTGGAAAACACACAATATTGCAGGACCCAGTATTTTTCACTATTTTACAAAATGAATTTGGTAGTTTTTAGCTATTTTAAGAACCCAAATCAAATGTCAGCAATTAAGTGATTTTTAGCCATTGTTCAGCTTTTAATTGTGTATTTTAATTGTGTACTTTAAATGCCAAAATAGTGTTTTTCTTGGTTATTTTTAAGGTGTTTTGCCAACATTATGTGCTTATTACGAAATTTCAATTTGATTTGTAACTCTAAGTTTTGCAAAGTAGTGTTCTTACATAAGGACTCTGGGGGGAATAATCCGTTGAATGATTTGGCCACGTTTTCTGTCAAATGCCACGGTAGAACGGGTATTCGAAATAAAATGCAATTAAATACATTTATTCCTATTTTGGACATTAGGTATGCATATGTTCGGATTTTTAAATAAATGTCGATATTCATAACTAATTATATTAGATACGGAATGCAGCAAGCCGGAAAATGTTGTTATGACTATGACTTCCCAAACAAATAGGCTCGGAGCATTGATAGTACCAATGCTTTGACATTAATTTTAATTAGAGAAATTAATGTTATTTATTCCTCTATTAACGTCTCCAAAATGTGCTCTATATTGCACTATGGTCTGCTTCCGTTGTTGTTGTTATGACTATGACTTCCCAAACAAATGGGAGATTGATAGTACCAATGCTCCAAGATGAATAAAAATATTACTTTTGCTGTGTTTTAAAAATGGCTATTTATCTAGCTATTTTTTTAATTTTTTAGCTATTTTCGGCCCATCCAGCTATAAACGACAACCGATAGTTGGCAACACTGGATGCGTTCACCAGAACAACATGATCACTGATCACTGATGGATTTCTCTTGATAGTGCGTGTCATCCCTAATTTTTTGCAAGATTTTAGTAAACATGATCACCAAAAAAGGATCGCAAAAAAATACGCTACTTTTTCGCGATACTGGTGGATTAAATCGATGGTTGAAGTATCGAAAAGAAAAATAGAGAAATAAGAACGTAACTAAAGGAAAACTAAATTATTATTAATGAAAGCAGGGGTCAGTCATTATAATTACTTGATTTTAACGAATTGATAATTATTTATATAATTATTATTATGTTTTTGTATGCAAGAATGAAGTGTACAGTGCTGCTTTAGAATGAAATAAATTTGACAGCACGCCTTTTCAATGAAATAAGGCACCACATTCAGCAATAAATTATTTTATGAGGTCTCTGGTCAAAAACTATTACTTGGACAATTTTAGGAATATTTTAAAATGTCTCCAGTTGCTTTGTAGTTACAGTTACCTGTTGTTTATTTCAATTATCTTATAAGCAAATTCAAATCATTGTTGGCGGGAAGCAGGAAGATAACGATAGGTTCCAAGCCGATGTTTTTTTGAGACGGCGTAATGATCATACGCGTTCTGACTGCTGTTGAATGAGCTGCGGGCTCTCCTGCTTCACGAAACGGGTGTAGAACGTGTCGAGAGCACTGATACTCAACCACGCCTCTGTTCCAGCCTATGCCGGCGCATAGGCGCCTCATTTGAGCTTGCAAAAATCATAATTTATATCATATAAATATTGTAAAATTTTTATATGAATAATAATGTGCCACGACCACTTATTCGCCTTTTTATAGGGTATCAAAGTTAAAAAAAATTGAATTTTCTCAGTGAAAACGATTTTTTAGAAACATTTTTATTCATTTTTTTTATTGATTTGCTCAAATCAAAAAATATTTTGAAAAATGGAAAAAATATATTTAAAATTTTTTTTCTATTATTTTAATTATTCTAACATATACCCTAACTATTACTAAAAATAAACCTATATTACTAATAGATGAAGCAGTTCTGGACTATAATTAAATAATTCTATATCTTTTTGCAACCTTACGTGATCCAGAATTGAAATAAATTAAGAAAATATTAACAAATTCAAGATATTAACTCTAGAAATCAGTTGCGCGCTATGCATTTTTTGCATGTATTTTGTTGGTATTTTGGTATTTCTAACTCTGAGTTGTTTCATTGTGGAGCCTTGCATTTCGCAGACGAAGCGTGACGCAGCGATGAATATATACATAGACCCAACTGAGAGACATGGCAGCATTTAGCAGCTTCAGAAGTTATGGGACTACCCGTTTAACTACTATGGATTACTTTACACCTGGCAAATAGCGGTTTACCTATACAAGTCGAAACTAACCTGTCGTTTTTATACCCTTGCAGGGTATTATAGTTTCAGTCAGAAGTTTGCAACGCAGTGAAGGAGACCATTTCGGTCACGAAATCAGCCCAAGAATTTTTCGTTCTTCTTTTGAGATTTTCGTTCTTCCTTCAAGAAGTTTTGCATTCTCAATTCAAGATTTTTAAAATCTTATTTTAAGAAAAAAAAATCTATAAAAAAAAAAATTTCAATCCTAATCACTCGTTTAACTGTTAATACTAAACCGTATGATTAATGCCAAACTACACTTTAACTAAACTTATGTTTCACTTAAGCGTCCCGTTCTGAAAGAATGTTTACTTAAATCTGTAAATATAGAGTTATAAATTGTTCATAAATTTTTAAACTAGTGTAGAAAATCCCAAATAAATCTTTACTTACACATTTTTGCGCCTCGGCTAAGACTCGAACCAGGGGGTCCTAAAAATCACAGACCTTCCACTTACAAGGAGAGAGCAGAAAAAATATGAATCTCTCTCTGAGGTTTGCACTCTCCTCTGGAAAATTAAGAATGCCAAAAATCTCAATTTCAGAACTTTTTTTTCTCGATACTAATCTTTTTTGGTATAGCACAGTATCCAGACAAGAAAACGTTTCGCAGCGGAACAAAATGTTTAATCTTTTGAAGTGTGACCGCTGTATTCACTTGTTCGTTGGCCTTTTTCGAGGGCAATGATGCGAGCATACTTTCTTGAAACCCGCTTAATTTAAAACTTAGGGCATGTCTAACATTTAATGCTTTGTTTTGAAAAATATATGTCCCTAAGCAAATGGCATGTATTCTTGCGACGCAGCCTCGACTGGACAGTTCCCAAATGTGATAATATAACAGCAATCTAGAACACCTGTACAAGGAAACCGCATATTTCAATGTGGGTTTTAATTAGCATGGATAAATCGGTGTCCGGTTCAGGAAAGAGCAAGATCAGGCTTAATTATTTATTATTTATATTTTTATTATTCCTTTTCAGGTCCTCCCCCCATCTTCGCAAATTAATATAATTGCCCAAATCCAAAAATGTTGTATTTCCCTCTGCCTTAATTTAATTATAAAAACTGAATTTACTCTTATAAAATCTATAAAACTAAATTATATAAACTGAATTTACACCTATAAACTAAATTCGACGTTTCCACGCATTTTTCTTCATGGATCGATCCATAATTTGAAATATATAAAGGAACTGCAAGAGACAGAGCGAGAGGCATACGGTTGAGAACAGCCTGTTTTATTAAATTTTTTATTCTTTTTTGCACCCCGTCTGGAAATACCAAACGATAATCTCCTAACGCCACACACTTTTTTAGTATATTTGTTTTCGTGTCTGGATACCGACCTTTAAAACGGCACTCACGAACAGCTGTTCTCAACTATTTGCCTCTCGTTTTCTCTCACGACTATATTCTATAGCTGCCATAGGTACAATCAGGGGTAATAATTAAAAATGCATAGTTTCTTTATTTCTCAAAATATTTTAATCAAATTTGCGATTTGGCCAATCTGCAAGGGTATATAAACTTCGGCGAGCCGAAGTTAGCTTCCGAGAATAAATGCTTCCCTTGAACCTTGTAATATATTGGTGCATATAATAAAATCTTCAATAGAAGAACTTTAAGAAAAAGCACAGTAGTATTGAATACCATTTCTTGATTACGTTCAAAGAAAAAGAGTTAGACAATATTGATGTTATATGTATATTTTTATACCCTTGCAGGTTATTATAATTTCAGTGACGGAGACATTTCCGACCCTATAAAGTATATTATAAATCAGGATCAACAGCCGAGTCGATCTAGACATGTCCGTCTGTCCGTCCGTCTGTCCAATTATACGCAAAATAGTCTTCCAGTTTTGAAGCTATCTGAATGAAACTTTGCAGGTAGTCTTCTATATGCTCTCACTCCTACATAAGTCGGAACGGGCCGAATCGGACGACTATATCATATAGCTGCCATAGGAACAATAGTAAAAATTTTTGAAAAAAATTATCAATTTGTCAGTTTTCAAAATATAATCACCAAATTTGATATTTGGCCATTTATTATTGTTTCAGAATTTCGTATTAAGTTTCATGAAAATCGGAAGACTATATTTTATAGCTGCCTTAGGAAAAATCGGAAACAGTGAAACGATCGATCAACATATTTTCATCACAATTTAGATTTGATCACATAATAATTATTCCATAATTTTGATTTAAATTTTATGACAATCTGAAGACTATATCCTATAGCTGCCTTTGGAACAATCAGGAAATATGTTTCTCAACATATTTTCATCAAACTTGAGATTTTGTCACTTAATTTATTCCAGAATTTCGATTTAAATTTCATAAATGTTGGACGACTATATCCTATAGCTGTCTTAGGAACATCAGGGAAATAATAGAAAATCATAACTATTTTGTTTCTCAACATATTTTTATCAAATTAGCTCAATTGTAATCTGCAAGGGTATATAAACTTCAGTAAGCCGAGTTAGCTTCCTTTCTTGTTCTTTTTTGAATGGATCAAAAGTTATAATTTTGGAATGAAGCAACTCAAACGGGCCCACTGTGCGTCGGGTAAGCCCTTTGGTCGGCACAGGCCGGAGACATCAGATATGTTACCAACTTTTGCACCTTAACCTCCAAATGCGATTGCGAAAATGTTTGAGCAGTTCCAAATGCTCTTACAGGTCGAGTCGCTGACGTCCGCTGGCCAGTTACTGCTTAGGTTTCTGCCGATTATGTTCCGGATAACTGTTGAACATTTGATGAAGCAATAATAGTGCAGAGCTCTGGCCGGAGACCGTAGCTATTCAGTCGGGGCGGCACGGCCAAGTTTGTGCTCCTGTAACGAGACCTGGCAAGCCGCCGCTCATATCGGCATATAATTTCGTCTATTACCATAAACGGCAACCCGATCAGTTTGGACACAGATTATTGGCAACTATTTAGTGGGGACCCAAAAAGGCCGCGAGCTGCCATCCGAGCCTAGTCTTCACGTCAGATTGGTCTCGATGTGCATGCGGCTGTCCCAAAGCCATGTTCCTGGACATGCCTAATCTGCGTTCTGGTTAGCGATAGCATGGCTCTCGGCCTGTTCGTTAGCCGACTAGCCAACAATGTATGTATGTTCTTGTTGATTGGCCAGGCCGGGGACCGTCCGCCAGTCCGATCCGTCCGCCTACCTGGCCTGTTCGGTTCTGCAGACCATCTCTTAGTTAAACTCCTTGTTTTGATTGCAAAGTTGAAAAATGATGGATTACCGAGTTGGGATTTATTTCTTGTTACGGTCATAATAGATTATCTTTGCTCACTCATTGTCAAAGCTGCTGCTGCGCTTCGGAGCCCCTCCCAACTGCAAATTCCTCCTGCATCCACTGACCTTCCTCCGAGCCATTCGTTAGGCCCTGACAGACAGACAGAGAGTGCCTACCGTTTGGTAAGCTGCCTTGTGCCGGCATCAGGCCAAGATTTGCTGTCGTATAGATTTGGCTTGTTGATGGAGCATGCCTAATACCATGGTCATGGATCGCGAGGAGCCAACGAGCTGGCGCGCAATTAAACGCGAATGCATGTATCTGCGAGCGGTGCCCAAACCACGAACAGTACTTTCGGCCGTAACAATCAACTTTTATTGCTCAAATGCTTAGCTCTAGCCAAAGTAGGCGGCGTGGTACTGGGGCGTGGCCCCGTAAGCGAACACCGGCTGCGGTGCGGCGACGATTTTAGCGAAAGTCGTTGGGTGAACGAATCCTACGGCTTCGGCCGGATAGTAGGCAATGGTGGGAGTCACAGGAAAGGCCGGAACTGTGGCGGGGACCTTAGTCGGAGGAGTTGGAGCTGGAGCGGCGTTGGGTCGCGGAGTCAACTCCTCGGCAGCGTCCTCGAGATCCTCCTGCGCCTCGCTGTTTGCAACCAGGCGAGCAGGCTTCGGCTGAGCTGCCGGCAGTCTGAACTGTCTAGTTGGCTTGTAGCCGGCTGCCGGATAGGAGGCCACCAGCCTGTGCTGTCTTTGGGGCAGGTCCGCCTCCGCCCCCACCAGGCCAAGCAAAAACAGACCGGCGAGAAGACAGACAACCGTATAGCCGAGTGCCATGGCGCTGACTACATGGCGCTGGGGCGGTGTGTCCGGAATTTATACGATCCGCTTAAAATTCGAGTGCTGTGGCCATCCGAAAACAAAGCTGACATTGACCCCAAAAGCAAAACAAAAGCTGAAGTTCGGAGCAATCACCTGATGCACTTGCGGAGCAATGCAATAGTCGTAACATCAATATGCAGTCAATGTTCTAATGCTCGCCTGTCGCTCGTCGCCGCTCGAAGTACACATATGGGCATTTTCCCGTAGTCAGTGGAGCACGCAGATGGTGGCAGCAGTTTAGTCACGTCCCGATCGAAGTCGTAAATTAAGCCATTTGCGAAGGGGGAGTAAGGGCACCTGACATAATTTTATTGGGTCAGTCCATACGGCCTGCCTTGGAAATTAACTTAGATCGCTCAGCCCGCCGCGGCTGCTCGCTAATCAATACAAAGCGCCTCAATTTGGACCCCGTGTCGGAGGATATATCTACGTAGACCTGTGTAAATGCGTCATAAGTAAGGCTTTCTGCCAGCCATCGACGATGAGAAATAGTCCATAGCCGCAGGCGAAACGGCTGCCCAAGACACCAATATTAACAGCAATTTCAATAAAACTGCAGCAACTAATTGATATAATCAATTTATTAAATTACATTTCCCACTTCCCGCCATCCGTTTCGGGTCTTCACTCTCCTACTGAAAATCTGCAGCGGTACACTGAGAAACAAAATCCCACAGACTCAGAAAAAAAGGTGGTATTTCAGTAATTAATTAAAACATTAACTAATATGTGTTATGTGTGTTAGATTCTTGTTATGAATAAACAAAATTAATAATCATTGTGAGAGACTCAAGCTATCTGCATATACATATGTACATATATACATACATATCTATAAATAAATTTATACAAGGCGCATTTCAAAATAGTAAAAACGGAACCTTTTAAGCTTTCTTTAAATTATTCCAGTAAGGGTTTTCTGCAATTAAAATTTAGAATAAAACTATATAATTTCTCTAATCCGCACATCCGATTATAATTTAATTCACCTAATTAATATTGTTAATTATTACTAGATAGTACTTAAGCAGTAGGTAGATATTGTTAAAACGAAAACTAAAGTATATACAATTTGTAATTGTGATAATAAGTAATAATACAAAAAAAATAATAAATTATTTTTCTAATTTTTGTTTGGCAATATAACTCGTGCCTTGTGGATACTAGGTATAAAGCTCAGACCTCTTTCTGATTTTCCGAGATTTCTATACAAATTAACCGAACGCTTCTAAGGCTTTTATGTGATAAAGAATAACTTATTCATCCCTTTCGATACTTGATATGTACATCTTCAAAATATATGTATCTTATTTCGTATGAAAATAATAAAGTTTGGTTTATTAAACATAGCCTCATATCGGCTGCATACATGTAAGAATCTCAATAAAAATCACGTACGTTAGCAAAACTTAAAATTACAAAAAAAAATTTTAAAAAAACTATAGTAATATTAAACCAAAGAACTACAATTTGGTAAGTTTATAAAAAGGCTAAATTTTTCGTTTAAAAATTGAATACTACTGTGCCGTATTTTGTACACAATTTGAGGAAATGAGCTTATTATACCCTTGCAGGGTATTATAATTTCAGTCAGAAGTTTGCAACGCAGTGAAGGAGACATTTCCGACCCTATAAAGTATATATATTCTTGATCAGGATCAACAGCCGAGTCGATCTAGCCATGTCCGTCTGTCAGTCCGAAAACTACTCCCTCAGTTTTGAAGCTATCTGAATGAAACTTTGCAGGTAGTCTTCTATATGCTCTCACTCCTACATAAGTCGGAACGGGCCGGATCAGACGACTATATCATATAGCTGCCACAGGAACGATCGAAAAAATTGTTGAAAAAAAATTTTAACTATGTCAGTTTTCAACATATATATAATCACCAAATTTGATTTTTGGCAATTAATTATTGTTTCAGAATTTTTTATTAAATTTCATGAAAATGGGACGACTATATCTTATAGGAAAAACCGGGAACAGTAGGAACAATCGGCAAAATTTTCAAAAAAAAATTATAACTTCGCTGTTTCGCTACATATTTTCATCAAACTTGAGATGGTCACTTCATATTATTCTAGAATTTTGATTTAAATTTTATAATAATCGGACGACTATATCCTATAGCTGCTATAGGAACAATCAGGGAAATAATAAAAAAAATCATAACTTCACTGTTTCTCAACATATTTTCATCAAATTTGAGATTTCGTCAATTAATATTATTCCAGAATTTCGATTTAAATTTCATAAAAGTCGGACGACTATATTCTATAGCTGCCATTGGAACATCAGGGAAATAATAGAAAAATTAATAACTCGGTTGTTTCTCAACTTATTTTCATCAAATTTGAGATTCGGCCATTCAATGTTATCTTAGAATTTCGTTTTTAATTACATAGCTCAACTGTTATCTGCAAGGGTATATAAACTTCGGTAAGCCGAAGTTAGCTTCCTTTCTTGTTTTTTCTTAAATTAAACTAATTTCCCCTCTCATCCAATGTAAAATTCCCTCTGTGTATGCATTTATTTTGCCAGAGGAACTGCGTTTGGGCCGAGAAAACAAGCGAAGGAGCAGGTGCGGCGTCACTACGATGGGTCGGTAGCCAGAATGGGGAGCATCTGTTTTAGAGGTCGATTACCGTTCTGCCTTTGTTGATTGACAAATCTAGCAGATTGGTTTTCCGTGGTATTCTCTGGAGCTGGTAATGGAGCTGGAGATGCGTAATTGCGTCAAATTCTTATCTGGTTTGCATGCAGCTATCCGGCTCATTTGCACAAATCTAGGCTGCCGCCCATGTCTGCGGCTATTCTCGGAACTCCTGCGGTGTCCACATCCATATCCATGCTAAAAACTGGGCGTCATATTTCAAAGGCAATCGGAGGCCGCTCCAGAGTCGTGGCATGCGTTGTTGCTTCCAGCTCCAGCCCAAGCTCATCCGCGGGATTCGTGTGGACTCGGACTCTCGGAATTGATACGCCCGGTGCACTCACAATTAATATTCGCGCAGGCCAAGGAGGCGGTAGTTGATAGTTGGTAGCTGGAAGCTAGCCATAAGATTTCGTTGTGGCCGCCCGGTTTGCAGGCGCGGTCTCGAGATTTATTTTCGCTTTTAGTGCGTTTTATTTTATTATTTTTAATTTATGCAGCCTCAATTTCAAATTTGTATGTTTGTATGTATGTGTGTAGATGTGCTGCATACCAAACATACATACATACATATTAGTTGACGCGTAGGACTCGATAAAGAGGCTAAGAGTTATGCCTTTGCTGTAAGTAGTGTTAGTAGGGTGCGCTGCACTCTGCTAATCACTACTAGTGATCATCACGCGGCACCCTGATTGACTTCCATTGTGCTGCTCGTCACGTTCCTGGCTGACGACGATCTGCTGACTCAATATCCCTCCGCAGCTGGACAAGAAATGACAGAAATAGACAAAGGCGGCGTTAACGGCAATTGCGCGCTAATTATCGCCTTATGTGTGTCGCCGGGATGCGGAGCAGCTGCTGGTGGGACTGGGCTTGGGCCTGGGGTCTTCGCAGACATTCCTGGCGGGCGTGAATTAAATTCCCTGCATCATGGCGTCGACGATGGTGATGAACTATCGTCTTTTGCCTGCTTTTCCACTGGTAACTACTTCATTGGGAGTCGGCTTCGGACATGTGTGGTTTGATTTATGACGGGGAGAGAATAAAAGGTGCGCACACTACTCCGGCTATGAGTTGCAGGAATGCGGTTCACTCATTAGCCAGACAATGTGTTGGTATTTGGGTCCGTCATGGTTACTAACGGCGAGGGCTAACACGGACGCGTGTGGCTCAGGATAATTGCATTTGAATGGGCCGAGGCCGTCTCCTCCCAGTGCGTTGCATGCCATTTGTGCCTTCTGCAAACAGCTCAGTCCCCTCTCAGGGAGCACATCCAATCTGCCTAACAAACAGGAGAGAGGAAAGTACAAAGAGGAATTCATACATTTACATACATACGTGGGCTGATGTAAGATGTCAATTATTGTCATTGGCAACTGTCAATACGAGTACGATAATACCACACATGTTCCAGCTTAGATCTGGAGCCCAATCCCAAACCCAATCTCCAAGAGAGGAGTCATGTTCTAAAACAATCCTGGCACACGCAGCTTTTCACTTAGCTCGCACGCAACGGAGAGCGGGCAAGCGGAGTGGCTGGAATTCGCAGATACCCCATACTATTGTAAGAGAATCACCGCAGCTATCGCCAGTGGAATAATGTACCCTACATATTAGAAAAAATTGATGCCTTGGTCGACACGCCAGTAGAGCTAGATTAGGTTCAGGCGAAAGGAGGTAATTCGCCTTTTCTGAGGGAGTGACTAATTAGCCACTTGACAGGAGGTCAATAGAGCGTGGACAAACCTGGCTGCCACGTGCCCTTTTCCGGCAGCGTGTTAACTTAAGTGTTGCCACCGTCCCCGAGGGTTGTCACTTGAGACCACAGGCATCATGCGGAGCCATTGTCACCGTCTGGATTCATATTATCCTGGTTTCCAGCTCAGCTTTCTTAGGTGTTTTAAGTCTTCAGTTTTTATGTAGTACAATGATATTTCAAACCAACAAGGAGGAATGTCTGTGGAAGAGTTTTTGATAGTAGATTTAGGACACCAAAGATCTTCGATATCATAGAGAGAACGCATTCGCACTCGTCTTGGCGCATTTGGCCTTTGCGAAAATGTATTAATTGTGGTTAGACAAAACCGTGTTTCGCAATAGAACATGCATTTTGATTGAATTGAAAAAAAGCGAATCTAATCGGTTCACGGCAAGGTGACTATGCAAAGGTAAACAAATTAATTAAATAAGTAAATATACTAGAAAATGCTATTGGAGTGAAACAAAATTTAATATAATTAATATAACATTTATGGAATCAATGCTGACGAAAATGTTTTAGTCTTTTTCCAATTTTAAAAGCCTTATTGAAAAATGTTGTAATTTAATTAAATATGTGCTCACTCACTGGGTTGCAATTTTCTGATTAAAATTATAATATCCTTCATAGGGATATTTGGGATTTTGTAGTGATTGAACCCCCGGCACGATTTTGCATGAGAAGTGTAAGTGTTCTCCAGACAACAATAATACTCTTGAAAATATATCAACTGCTTTACTAAATAGTGTTGTCTTTCACACGTAAAATTTTTTTTTTTATTTCAGAAAGCGAGACAGAGTCTGTAACTTTGGTCTTGTTATTTTGTAATTTTAAAAATCATTATCATTATGTATACATATGTGTATACATTCATTTTCTAGATAAATTTCCATTTCGCGCTTGGATCAGTTATTTTACTTACTTTGTAAGCTGGTGATGTTTTTAAAGAATTGTTTTGTTTTCAAGACCTCATCTTTTCCCCAGCCAATAGTAAGAGTCTGAAGTACTATATATACATAGTTTATAGGATGCTACTACTGGGTTTTTTATGTCTATATAAATTCTGGTTGAATATGCGATGACACGCGGAATGTTTTATTATTCCGTTTAGTGGCAAGCAATATTTGCGTTTACCTGGACTGTATCTGTAAGGCATCTTTGAAGAGATCATTCTGTTATCTATCTCTTCCATCTTCAATTCGCAAATGTATTTTAAAGGTAACAGTACAGCTATATCGATGAACAAATTAAGGGAGAATGATGGAAAAAAAGATAATGCAAACGATAGGGGATATGACCGGAGTAAAAAAAAACGGTTCTTTTGGGATATTTTAAGATAGTCGTGAATAAGCCAATATGCGGCTTATTTTTTAGCTCTCATCGTTTTCTTTAAAAATTTGAAGGGAAGCATCTGAAATATCCTGCGTAAATAGACCTATATTTGATTTTTTTCTGAAAACAGCAGGCTAACTCGATATATAGGTTAGGTAACGAAGAGGTTTCTCTAGCGAAACGTTTCCATCAAAGGCAACAATTGCAAAAGAGGAGAAGGAGAGAAGTTGGCCACCGGCAAGTGGCACTTATCTCGAATACGCCAAGTATGAAGAAAATGAAGCACCGGAGAAAACGCTGCGTATTTAATGGACTGTAATTACTTCTTGCTGAAGAGATGCTTGCCTCTTGTCTTCTGCAGCAAATAAAGGGCTTACTTTGCGAGTGCAAAATTTACGACGTGTTTACGATGGCACAAATTATTGGTTGTGCTAATGCGATGCAGCAACGCGAACTTAATTAAACTAACTAAGCTCCGGGTCGGTTATCACGATCTCAAACACACCCCACAATCACAACCCACTGAAGGCGACTACGAGACAGCAAAGAGCCCTGGCCTGTGAGAAAAGGGTTCGAGCTTGGGATCTCAGCAATATATCAGTTATATTTCGGAGCTTATTTGGGTACGCACGACAGCTGTTAATAAATACTAAATTGTCTGTAAAATGGAAATGGAAAGTGAGCTGCCTATTGACGATGCCTTCATAGAGTTAGATGACGAAGGTTCAAGGGGAGATGCCAAGCCATCAGAAAGCCTGCTCACCCTAAAGCGAAGTTGGAGCCAAGAGACTTTGACTTCTTCCCCTGATCTTTGCTTAGATGCCATCCACCTTGATTTTTTAGTGGAGGTTAGTACATACCAGGTCAGAGACCAGTAATCCCTATTCGCGCTCCTCAGAAGGGTTTGATCGATTACGACCCACTGGACCAGCAAGCTGGGGACAAGACGGGAGACTATTCGAGACGCTTTACTAGTGCTTCGGATCTGAGCGGAATCGCGGAAATAGTCAACGAAATGCGAAATGAATTTATCGGCAAGTTGAGCTCAAATGTCAAGGGTCTTAAGAGAATCCTGATAAAGGTAGGAACTAGTACGATTTCTGTGAACTTTAAGTACTTTATTCGGTTTAGTTTACAGAAGGGTGTGATGGAGCCAGAGCAATGTAGTTCAGTTTTTCGGGACCATAATATAGAGCTAGCGGCTAAGAATGTCTCAGAGAATGACAAAAATATCCATGAAGAGGAATTTTCAACTGAAGGCAATCTCGATGATGATATTATAGGCATAGGTGACATTAACCAATTTACCAGCAATGTTGAGAGGGATCCACATAGTGTGGAACATCGTAATGAGTTAGTGGCTAAGAATCTTTCAGAGGCTGAGTTGGCAGTTCTTAAATTCGTGAACGACAAGGAAAGCCCTGAAGAGGCTCTTTCAACCGAAGGCAATCGAAATGATGATATTATCCAGCTCATAAGCGACATTAACGAGTTTACCAGCGAAGTTGAGAGGGATCCCGATAATGTGGACTGGTCGCATTTTAGAGCTAATCTACTAAAAATTCACAGGCACTATGTACAAAACCCAGCGACTAGAACGCACTACCAGATTGCAGTCCCTTCTTCTGACATAAACATGCCTGTAGACGGCCTTAAAAGTCAGGCTAAGTATCTGCGAAGAAAGGTTCAAGGCCTCGAATCTAAGATCCTCAACCTGGACCAAACATTGGAAGAGTTCTCTGAGAATTTTGAACGTAGTCTAGTCAGCAAGAAAAGTGTAGACCACGAAATGATGGCCATTTCGATAATGCAGGATAGAATCAGTCAAAGGCTCAGCGAATTGGAGAATGAATTTCACAGTGCCAGGAAACTATTGTTCATGGGTGCTAAAGACGCAGACCAAAAGAAGCAGCGAGTGTTTCCCTTCCACAACTGAATCCAGGTTTTTGTGGTGTAATTCGAAAAATTCGTTAAAATCAGAAAATAAAACTGTCGTGCTCAAGTTATATGTAAATCAAGTCAGAAATAAAAACTATTTTTGATTCGATATCATATCGATATCTTTTACTTCTATATATATATTTATACCCAATAGTGTTTGTGGATGCATTAACAAATATAGTTATACCTCTTTAGGGTACTATAGTTTTAATCAGAAGTTTGCAGTAGAGTGGGTGAATAATTTTCGATCCTATAAAGCATATATTTCTTGACAGCATCAACAGCCAATGTATAATGCACGTTTGATTTATTTGGAGCCCTCTGCCTGGGCTGCCTCTTGTATACATAATATATATAAAGTAAAAAGCCTATATCTCCGCTATTTCTGGCGCGATCGCAATGAAAACAAACTTGATCTGCGTGCAGATATAAAAAGTCTAAATCCCAAGTTTGGTGTCTCTAGCTCTTATAGTCTCCGAGATCTAGGCGTTCATACAGACAGACGGACGGACAAACGGATGAACGGACGGACAGACGGACATGGCTGTATCGACTCCCTTAGTGGTCCTGACCAGTATTTTGGTAAATTTTGGGAGTATGCCACGCCTTCATCTGTTACAGAAAATCGCACTCGCTTAAAATTATAATACCTTTGTACCTTTGGTACAGGGTATAAAAAAACCAACAGTAAAATATTAAAAATATATACATTTACATATACGCACATAATAAAGTATCCTATGGGGGAAGTGCCAATTTTAATACCAGTTTGGAGTACAGCTCCCAAATTTTCGGGTTGAAGGTCCTCTTGAGGGTTGAACCCATCGCCAAGCCCCGATCCCGAAAGGCGAAGAATGAACAACGAACCATGCGACACAAAGGAAAGGGTTTTAAGGCTGTTGCAAGAGTCAACCCCATTGACGGCGGCCTGTGAATCGATAACCTGGCTGACGCCAAAAAATTCCGTGCCTTTCTGGAGCCGGCGATTAAGTTGCAATCTGGAGGGCAGCCTGAGGTATAGCAGCGGTGATAGATATCGAGAGTTCGACGTAGAGGTACCGGATCGCGTATGGTCGCTTTGGGGAGGGCTGCATCCAAAGGCGCCCATGTTTGACAAAAGGTTGCGGGGCCGTCAGTATCTAGGTTGCTGTGTTGTAGCGTGCTGCGTGGCTAGCACTTTCGGGCACCTCGGGCACTGGAGTGGAAAGCTGCTCGACGCGATCGTAGTCAATGGAGACCGCTACTATCGTGACAGTATGGAGAAAAGCGCAAGCTGGGACCTGCCCCTGGGGGTAGACGACATGTGTGCCCAGTGCGACTTTCAGGACCTTCACTATCTGGTGCAGATGGAGCTTGTGGCTTTTGGGTATTTGTACAGTGACCCAGCTAGCGCTACCATGAGCTTGCTTGAGGGTTTTAAATACTTCTTTACCCGCTATCAATCTGGAGTGCTGCAATGTGAGGATAGGTACATCGCCTTTGGATATAGCTCTAGTCTCGACGGCGGCTACTTCTTGTTTGATTGCTCCGCATGGGGCAAGCCGCTTTTTCCAGATGATATGGGCGCCTCGTACGTTTTGTTGATGAAGTATCTTCAAGGGCTGCTTTACTGCGTTGTAGGCACGCTCAACGTGCGACGCCGGAACGTTGAGTTTCGGCTCTATAACGTCGACCTAGCTCGACTTGCCAGTGAACCCCAAAAAGCTAAAATGACATTGCTGAAGAGCCAAACAGACTAGATGTCAATGAAAAGAATCTTTTACCCATGCGGGGCATCATCATGAATAGAAGTATATTCCTAATTCAAATAAATAAAAACTTCCAGGAATACAGAAAAGCGCCATAATTTATTTTGATTCAATCAAATCTCCTGCACTGTGGCAAGCAGAGTCTCTGCAACCCATGCCCATCGCACCGCGTATTTTTCTCATATATGAAATCTAGTAACTGGTTCAGGCATGGCGAAATAACACCTCAAGTACATTAGAAAACGAAAAGATCTATTTTTATATTTTATACTGCGGTCACGATCATTTATCATTTTGAACTATGACTAGTGGCAATCTTCATGCGTTTCCTGCTTGGCAATTATGCCCAGAGCTGGAAAGAAAACCTACTGCTCGTCAACGGACTTCTTCAAAGACTTAGCCTTCCTAGTTTTTTATACCCTGTACCAAAGCTACAAAGGTATTTTTTATATAATTATTTTATATAATTATTAAATTATATAAATATTAGATATTCTGTAACAGGCAGAAAGAGGCGTGGCAGACCCCCAAAAGTTACCTAAATATTGGTCAGGACCACTTAAGGAGTCGATATAGCCATGTCCGTCTGTCCGTTCGTCCGTCCGTCTCTCCGTCTGTCTGTCTGTATGAACGCCTAGATCTCAGAGACTATAAGAGCTAGAGACACCAAACTTGGGATTTAGACTTCTTATATCTGCACGCAGATCAAGTTTGTTTTCAATTTTTGCTGCTCCCCTTTTTTGGGGAGATATTTGAAAAAAAAAACTATATCTCCTAAATATATAAAGTTAGGTAAACCATTTTCAAAACCTTGATGTATTTTATCAAAATACACAGATTGCCTAAATTTCATTACGATCGTGCCATAAATAGCGGAGATATAGGCTTTTTTATATATGTCTTCAACGGTCGTTAGAGTAATTGCAAGTTGTCTCGCATTCAATTCACGGGGATTGGTCCAGGGTACAGGGTATTCTACTGTCGGGACACCCGACTGTATGTCTATCTTTTTATACCCTTGCAGGGTATTATAATTTCAGTCAGAAGTGTGCAACGCAGTGAAGGAGACATCTTCGGCCCTATAAAGTATATATATTCTTGATCAGCATCAACAGCCGAGTCGATCTAGCCATGTCCGTCTGTCCGTCTGTCCATCTGTCCGTTTCTACGCAAACTAGTCCCTCAGTTTTAAAGCTATCTGAATGAAACTTTGCAGTTAGTCTTCTATATACTCTCTCTCGTACATATGTCGGAACGCCGGATCGGACGACTATAACATATAGCTGCCATAGGAACGATCGGTAAATTTTTAGAAAAAAAATTATAACTTTGTCAGTTTTCGATATATTTTAACCAATTTTGATATTCTGCCATTAATTATTATTCCAGAATTTTGATTTAAATTTTATGAAAATCGGACGACTATATCCAATAGCTGCAATAGGAACCATCAGGAAAATAATAGAGAAAATCATTACTTCGATGTTTCTTAACATATTTTCATCTAACTTGAGATTTGGTCACTTAATATTATTCCAGAATTTCGATTTAAATTTCATGAAAATCGGACGACCATATCTTAAAGCTGCCATAGGAACAATCCGAGAAATATAGAAAAAATCATTACTCAGTTGTTTCTCAACATATTTTCATCAAATTTTAGATTCGGCCATTCAATGTTCTCTTAGAATTTCGTTTTTAATTTTAAAGTTCAATTGCAATCTGCAAGGGTATATAAACTTCGGCGAGCCGAAGTTAACTTTCTTTCTTGTTTTTATTAAAACGATGTCTTCAAGATTAAACTGAATTTTCATATAAATAAAAGTTTTTAAAGTCGCAAGAGTTTACTCTGACGGCTTTTCTTGATTTTGGGAACCATCAGCAATGTCAAGACCTTGTGAATTACAACAACTTTAGCCATAGCTGGCTCAAACTCTTTAGTATGCTAAGCCGCAGGATAGTCAACCGAAATCGATCCTATCAACAAACTTCTTGCAAGAAAAATTACGGAGAATAAAACCTGCAGTTTGTGAAAGGTCTTGGTCTGTATATTGCTAGTTCGAAACCCAAAAGTTTCCATCACATACCAATTTTGAGGAAATCGCGTTTAAAGTACAAAAAAGGGCCTATTTTGGCACTAATAAAACATAAGCCGCGTGTATACCAAAGTTGAAATTGGGCTTGAATGAAAGCCTAATCTTTCCCTTTTAAAATTTAAGATGAATCCTGAATGTGGGACGTCAGGTTCAGCAGCTATATCGATCTCAACAATGCATATACCTGTGTTAACTTGAACTATTTAAAAAAAATACTGGAAAGTGAAGATTTTCCAAAGGTGTGGACTGGTTTTAAGGTATGGCAAAGAGAGTTTTTGAGCCAGGAGCTCAGACAAAAACTGTGCATGGTGGTATTCCACAGGGGTCCTGTTTATCCCCCCTTTTGTTCAATATGTCAACAAAAAGATCACAAGTAAATGATTTCTAGACACATGTAATACAGTTTGCTAACGACTTTACAATCATATCTTGGGGACATGACTAAAAAATGGCAAGGATGACCTGCAAAACAAAATAAATGACTTTAATCTGCTATGTAAGGACTTAGGTTTTAATTTCAATCCTAGCAAGTCTGCTGTGATGAATATGGGAAGGGGTAGAAGAAATTCGTTATGTATCAGAGTTGACAATATAGACATACCCTGCAGAAGATACATTACCTTTCTGGGCACAGTTATAAACTTAATCATGCCCAGTGTAACACACATCAAGCACCTTAAAAACTACTTCGGACAAAGTGGTAAAATAGTGCAATTTGCGACAACCATAAAATCGGGACTTAAACCTAGAGTAAGCACAAATATTTTTAAATCTTTTGTAAGGGCAAAACAAGAATATGTCATGACCACTTTTGCAGATATGTAAGGGAGCAATTAAAAATATGGATATAGCGCAGACTGCAGTCTTAAGCAGATGTATAGGAGTACCACCAGACACGAACAAACCCGAGATTTTTGCATTGGCAGGAGTCATGCGAACTGTTTTTAGGGCAAAGTGGCTTACTGACAAAGAGCTCTGCATAATCAAAACCTTCAATTCGGACTTCTTAGAAGAACTGGAAATCCCATTATCCTCAGTAGGAGCGGGTTTGTGATATTGCAAAAAAAGATAAATACAAGTAGATTGTTATCATATGTGATGGGTTAGGTGCAATAAAATTGGTAGGTAATAAGAACACAGACTCATACATAGTTAAATAAATTTATGACACGATAAACCCTCAGAAGCAGTGAGAGTGAATGTTATATGGTTTCCAGGACACAAAGGGATTTTTATTAATGAAAAGACAGATAGGTTAGCGAAGGAAGCTGTGCAGAAGGGAACAAGTGTAGTTGTAAATTGCAGTGTTATATATATATTTTAAATTATTCATATTATTATTTTTTCTATTTTTTAATTTAGAAAATTACAAAACAATTATTTGTAATTAATTACCTTAAGAAAAAAAAATGGCAAAAAATGGAATGAAGAAAACAAAAAACCTAAGTAAATTTATTTTAAAAAAAACCTTAGATGTCAACAGGAGAGAAAGCTATTATTTTTTATATTACACAGGTATAAAAGTATAGTGTTTTGAGAGTTGTTGGAAAAAGGAATTGGGTGCGCATAATTCGAATCCGTTAGAATTTGGCCATCACATCGGGATTTCGAGATATTCGAGGTTATGTACCTGAAAAATTCGTTTTTTTAACTTTTGAGGGCGGGAAAATCGTTACGCCCTCCACATACCCTCGAAAGTTTGGGAAAACCCCATTTTCGGCAACATAACTTCAAGTATCCCAAAATCCTGACGTGATGGCCAAATCCTGACGGATTCAGATTCTACTCACCCAATTCCTTCGGAAATGATCCATATCTTTCCAACAACTGGACCTGTGTTGACCTGTGTTATTTATTCATGGCGTCTAAGGTGACGTTGCCAGATTCCATATTAAGCGGTCGCGACAACTTACTAAAGTTTCATTCACAACACTTATAGTTAATTGAGTAATGAACATGAAGGGAAGCTAACTTCGGCTCGCCGAAGTTTATATACCCTTGCAGATTGCAATTGAACAAATTAAAAATAAAATTCTAAGAGAACATTGAATGGCCGAACTAAAATTTGATGAAAATATGTTGAGAAACATCGAAGTTATGATTTTCTATATAAGTTATAATTTTTTTTCGAAAAATTTACCGATTGTTCCTATGGCAGCTATATGATATAGTCGTCCGATCCGTTCCGACATATGTACGAGTGAGAGTATATAGAAGACTAACTGCAAAGTTTAATTCAGTTAGCTTTAAAACTGAGGGACTAGTTTGCGTAGAAACGGACAGACGGACAGACGGACATGGCTAGATCGACTCGGCTGTTGATGCTGATCAAGAATATATATACTTTATAGAGTCGGAGATGTCTCCTTCACTGCGTTGCAAACTTCTGACTGAAATTATTATACCCTGCAAGGGTATAAAAATTGATCAGATATTTTCCGTAATTTTTTCTTTTCGGAAAGTTCTCTCAGTTATTTTCGTCGTTTTTCTCTTTTCCAAAAACCTGTAGGTTTAAAATAAATAAATTTAGAACGTTGCAATATGTTGAGAAACCGCGAAGTTATGATTTTTCTATTACCTCCTTGATTGTTCCTATGTCAGCTATAGGATATATGTACATAGTTGTCCGATTTTTTGTGAAAATAAAATCGAAACTCTGGAATAATAATAAGTTGTTGAAAACTGACAAAGTTATCATATTTTTCGAAAAATTTTTCCGATGGCTCCAAGGCAGCTATATGATAAAGTCGTCCGATCCGCCTCGTTCCTCTCGTTCCGACATACGGGTTGGAGATGTCTCCTTCACTGCGTTGCAAACTTCTGACTGAAGCTATAATACCGGTATAAAAATCAGTGCTTCGTTGAATTTAATTCCTCTTAAAGCATGAAATATTATATTCATGATTATATTTATGTCTAAAATATAATTGAAGATCAGAAAGTAAATGAAAATGTAAAAAAAACTTTTTAGCTGTAGCTCTTGCCATAAGATAGGACAAAGTGAAAGTGTGGCCACCGACCTGTCGGTTAAAGTTTGTTTTAAAATTAAAACAAAAATCTGTACATTTAAAAGTATAAATAATAATTTAGAGATATTAAAAGTCACTCATGGTATTCAGTGCTGAATTCCTAATTTGAAAAAAGGCGTAACCTAATGATTGAGATTCTTGGTTTTCTCTCTCTGGCTCTCCGTTCCAGTTGCGAGATCGGTTCCGTATCGTTGTTTTTTTTTTGGCGTGTGGGCCAGCCTCGCAGCGCTTTCCCGGCGTCATTTGGATTAATTCACCAAAAGCTGCGACCCACCACTCCACTTCTAACTCGACCTCTAACTTCGGATGCTGTGCATCACGCAGACCTTTCCACACTTGTTATGCAATCCACAAATGGCGGCATTAGATGCAGCAGCACTTTCAAAGATAGCGTTTTGGTTTTTTAGTTCAGTGAGGGAAATCGCATGCGGCTTGTGCCGTTTGTACATGTACAACAAAAATCAATAAGTCTCTTCATGAAAATGAGGGGGAGGGGGAGAGAGAGCTTGTGGGCGCACAACCACAAGTTCAACTCATCCTCACCCTTCAACCCGGCCATAAAAACTGCAGCGAAGTTCGTGGACACTGCATTCAGAGGGCCTCGGACTCGTCGCTCTCACCGACACTCGTACTGGCGAGAGAACACGTTAACGCCATCTGCAATGAGCTTATGAGTCCGCTAAGCTCTCCACATTGACTCTCCGCTGTTGGCACGCTGCGGCGCTCTCGAAATCTAAATTTCAAGTTCGTCTCTCAGGCAATCCGTCCTGGCAGAGTTTCGGTCAACCTCAACTCTGCGCTCCTGTCCTCCCGCGCAGGGGCGGTTAATTTCTGCATCTATTCGCAGGTCGACGCAGCGAGCGAAGAGCCATAACGAAGCAATAAATAAAGCTGCAGTGCACTGCAGAGGGGACGTTCCCGGGCCCTTGCTCTGGTTGAAAATGAAACCGGATTTCTTTTTGGTTGCTTTTCCCCGCCACGCCACGCTTCGTTTTGTTGTCCTCTTTAGGAGTTTAAAGTTGTCTCGTGCTGCGGAGCTGCTTCACTGCTTTTTTTTTGCATTTGACTGAGTTTTTGGAATGCAGTTTGTTTTATTTAGCCCCCACTGTGGGGCCTGGACGCTATTTTCTCTCTTGTTTTGTTGCACTGTAGTGCTTGCCTTCGTGCCTCCTCCTCGCCTGATTCACAGTTTCCGTGTAATGCCTCGCATATTTGCCTAGGGAACAGGTTTTACTTTTATTAATGTGCCCTATGCTCTTATTTTGAACTTTGTGAGTTTGGAAAAAAGCGAACAACAGAATCTTTTGTTTTGATTTTGAAACGGAACTCGTTTCTGAGTCAGTTGGTTTTTTGCCAGAGCGGAACGCCTCGAGAGGAGAAGCGACACCTTCTAAACTGAAGCAGCCTCCTGAGTCAAATTGCCAACACCTTTAAAGTTGTTTTGGTCTCAGGGCAGCACGCATTTTTTTTTAAATATTATACAATTTAAAAGAATAACTTATTTATATTTAAATTATATAAGCAACACAGACAAGGAGACATCTCCGACCCTATAAAATATATTCTTGATCAGCGCCAACAGCCAAGTCGGTCTAGCCATGTCCGTCTGTCCCAATATACGCAAAGTAGTTTTCAGTTTTGAAACTATCTGAATAAAACTTTTCAGTTAGTCTTCTATATACTCTCACTCATACATACAATGTCGGAACGGGCCGGATCGGACGACAATATCACATATGTACATAAATGTGAAAAGAACGATCGCAAAATTTTTGGAAAAAAATTTTAACTTTGTCAGTTTTTAACACTACTGTTTCTCAACATTTTATTATACCCTTGCAAGGTATTATAATTTCAGTCAGAAGTTTGCAATGCAGTGAAGGAGACATCTCCGACCCTATAAAGTATATATATTCTTGATCAGCATCAACAGCCGAGTCGATCTAGCCATATCCGTCTGTCCGTCTGTCCGTCTGTCCGTTTCTACGCAAACTAGTCCCTCAGTTTTAAAGCTATCTGAATGAAACTTTGCAGTTAGTCTTCTATATACTCTCACTCGTACATATGTCGGAACGGGCCGGATCGGACGACTATAACATATAGCTGCCATAGGAACGATCGGTAAATTTTTAGAAAAAAAATTATAACTTTGTCAGTTTTCGATATATTTTAACCAATTTTGATATTTGGCCATTAATTATTATTCCAGAATTTTGATTCGGACGACTATATCTTATAGCTGCAATAGGAACCATCAGGAAAATAATAGAGAAAATCATAACTTCGCTGTTTCTCAACGTATTCATCAAACTTGAGATTTGGCCACTTAATATTATTCCAGAATTTCGATTTAAATTTCATGAAAATCGGACGACTATATCCTATAGCTGCCATAGGAACAATCAGAGAAATATAGAAAAAATTATAACTCAGTTGTTTCTCAACATACTTTTATCAAATTTTAGATTCGGTCATTCAATGTTTTCTTAGAATTTCGTTTTTAATTTTAAAGTTCAATTGCAATCTGCAAGGGTATATAAACTTCGGCGAGCCGAAGTTAGCTTTCTATCTTGTTTTGTTTTAATTTCATACAACTAACAGAAAAAATCATAGCTTTGCTGTTTCTTAAAATATTTAAATCAAATTTCAAATGTCACTTATTATAATTTTAGAATTTCGTTTTTAATTTTATAATTCAATTGCAACCTGCAAGGCGAGCCGAAGTTAGCTTTCTTTCTTGTTAAAAATGAATTCATAATTAAAGCCATAATCAATTAGTAAAAAAAATTAGATTGCTTTTGTAATTGGATAATTTGAAATTTTTTCGGTCAAATAAAAAACGAATAGAAGGTCGGTAGAACATTTATATCTAAAAAACAACTTTTGCTATTTTTCCTAAGTTCTTAGCTTTTATACCCTTGCAGGGTATTATAGTTTCAGTCAGAAGATTGCAACGCAGTAAAGGAGACATCTCCGACCCTATAAAGTATATAAATATATTCTTGATCAGCATCAACAGCCGAGTCGATCTAGCCATGTCCGTCTGTCGGTCAATCCGTCTGTCTGTCTGTCTGTCTGTCTGTCTGTCTGTCTGTCTGTCTGTCTGTCTGTCTGTCTGTCTGTCTGTCTGTCTGTCTGTCTGTCCGTTTCTACGCAAACTAGTCCCTCAGTTTTAAAGCTATCTGAACGAAACTTTACAGTTAGTCTTCTATATACTCTCACTCGTACATATGTCGGAACGGGCCGGATCGGACGACTATATCTTATAGCTGCCGCAGGAACGATCGGTAAAATTTTCGAAAAAAAATTATAACTTTGTCAGTTTTCAACACAATTCCACCAAATTTTATATTTGGCCATAAATTATTATTCTAGAATTTCGCTTATAATTTCATAAAAATCCTATAGCTGTCATAGGAACAATCGGGAGAATAATAAAAAAAATCATAACTCCGCAGCTTTTTAACATACTTTCATAAAATTTGAGATTTGGCCACTTAATAATTTTTCAGAATTTAAGTTTTAATTTCATGAAAATCGGCCGACTATATCCTATAGCTGCCATAGGAACAATCAGGCAAATAATAGAAAAAATCCTAACTTCGCTGTTTCTCAAGATATTTTCATCAAATTTGAGATTTGGCCACTTAATATTATTTGAGAATCTTAGTTTGAATTTCATGAAAATCAGACGACTATATCCTACAATCAGAGTAATAACAAAAAATTCATAGTTTCGCTATTTCTCAAAATATTTTAATCAAATTTGGGATTTAGCCACTTATTATTATTTCAGAATTTCGATTTTAATTTTATAGTTCAATTGCAATCTGCAACGGTATATAAACTTCGACGAGCCGAAGTTAGCTTCCTTTCTTGTTTTTATATAATACTATTATTGTTTTCGATACTTTAACCATCGATATAAGCCATCAGTATCAGTATTTTTACGTTCTAATTTGCTGATCATGCAAGATTTCATCCATCATTATTATATTGTACTTTATGGTGTTCAAAATGACTATTTTACTGCGTTTCTTCTAATGAAAATTATAATATCCTGCAAGGTTACCTGATCAATTTTATAACCATGTGTAGCTCCTTCTCTTATAGTGAGTATTATTATCACCATTATTAAGCTTTGGGACAATTAAGAATGTATAAGATAACATCAATATATTTGGGTTTATATTTTTTTTAATTTTAAACGCGAAGAAAATGTTTAAAACTAAACAGGTTTCTCATTATATGTAATTATATTGTATAATCAAGCCTGTTTCATCTTCACGAATTTAAAAGGACAAATCCGAAAGTTTTTTATCCATAATTTTGCTATGTTGTAGCCCTGGAATTCAGAAAAAAATTGTGGGTCCAATTTTGCCCTGGAATTTAGAAAAAATTGTGGGTGACTCGGATGTAAAATTGTATCTATACCGAGTATAGCAGAGACTTTTAGAAATGTTTCAACCGAGTCAACTACAACTTTTTCTAAATTCCAGGGCTACAACATAGCAAAATTATGGGTCAAAAATCAGTCAGGAAAAACGGAATATATCTGCTGAACCTGACGTCCCACATTCAGGATTCATCTTAAATTTTATAGAGGAAAGATTAGGCTCTCATTCAAGCCCAATATTAACTTTGGTATACCGCGGTTTCTGTTTTATTAGCTTTTGAAAAGTGTCAAAATAAATATGCCCTTACTTGGTACTTGAACGCGATTTCCTCAAAATTGGAAATTTATGGGTTTCGAACTAGCAATATATAGATCGAGATCTTTCACAATCTGCAGGTTTTATTCTCCGTAAGAAAAAAGGTCAATTTTTGTCGGCCTGCGTTATCAAACTGGAACATGCCTAAATATAATAAAACCTTGAGATAATAAAAAAAAAATATTATAAATTATTAGAATCGCATTACTATATCTTGTAGTTTCTATAGGAAAGATGGGTCAATTTATAAAACGCTTAGCAATATCTCCATTAAGAGTTCTTCAATCGTATTTAATCTATTCATCATATATCATTTTTGATAATTTTGAAAATTTTATGCTGGTTCCACCACATTCATCAATTTATCGAAAAGTAAGGCGATCGCAAGACCTTAATAGAATTTTAAAGGAAGTGAAGTCGTTTTTGGGAGAAATAGTGATATACAAATTAAGTTAAGTTAAGTTAAATTTTGTTTGTGAAATCGGATATATTAGAACAGTTCATAAGAAAAATAGGCACAGTAGAAATTTAATCAGAACCACGTTGCAGGAGTATAAAGATAAATTATTAAAGTTGGACAATGCTTAAAAATGTCTATAAATAACAAAACAAGAAAGGAAAGCTAACTTCGGGCGGAGCCGAAGTTTATATACCCTTGCAGAATATTCTGTAAATTATATTTTCCAAATTGAATCATATGCAATCTAATTTAAATGACTTAACGAGAAGGCTGAAATGGCCGGGTAATTTCCGATCGTTCAGTAATATGGCAGCTATAAGATATAGTCGGCCGATCGTTATGAAATTTGGTAGGTCGGATCAACTGACCAAATATATAATATGTACGAAGTTTTTCTTTTCTATCTTCAAAAACACAAAAGATGGGCAATTTTCGATTTTTCAGTTATATTATTATATCTATAGCTATATCTTATAGTCGGCCGATCCTGATAAAATTTGGTTTGTCGTAGTATTTTGCCAAAAATAGCATTCTTACTAAATTTGAACTCTATAACTTTAAAATCGCCGAACTTATAGCATTTCCGATCAATCAGTTATATGGCAGCTATAGGATATAGTCGGCCGATCCTTATGAAATTTGGTATGTCGTATTATGTTGCCAACAATAGCATTCGTACAAAATTAATTCTCTAACTCTAAAAACACCGAAGTTATACCATTTCCGATCAATCAGTTATATGGCAGCTATAGGATATAGTCGGCCGATCCCGGCCGTTCCGACTTATATACTGGGTGCAAAGAAAAGAAGGGTGTGTGCAAAGTTTCAAGTCGATAGCTTTAAAACTGAGAGACTAGTTTGCGTAGAAACAGACAGACGGACAGACGGACATGCTTATATCAACTCAGGAGGTGATCCTGACCAAGAATATATATACTTTATAGGGTCGGAGATGTCTCCTTCACTGCGTTGCACACTTTTGACCAAAATTATAATACCCTCTGCAAGGGTATAAAAATATAGTAATATTTGTACACACACCTATCAATATGCTGAACACAAATTTGTTAGATCCACTTTGATGCTGATAATGATCATACAAATTCAAATAGTGTTGGATTTTCTCGGGTCTCCGTTAGTTGAAAACTATGCGCAAAGAATTAAAAAGGTGGTTCTACAGACCTGCTCTAAATGATACGACACCCGGAAAATTTAAGTTTCGACCATCGTAGGAAAATGGGAAAGCATAATAGACCAAAATCAAGTATGCAGAATGAAAGCTTAATGAATTGCTTAAAATGAAATGTTCGTATTTCTGATTGCCCCTCCCGTTTCTAAGTAATGGTCAAAAAAGCAAAAAAGTAAGATTTTTGGCATGCCTGCAACTGTATCAAAATGATACGACACATGTCAATTATTCCGGCTGGAGAGATATATTTGATTTCCAATATTTTTATACCCTTGCAGAGGGTATTATAATTTTGGTCAAAAGTGTGCAACGCAGTGAAGGAGACATCTCCGACCCTATAAAGTATATATATTCTTGGTCAGGATCACCTCCTGAGTTGATATAAGCATGTCCGTCTGTCCGTCCGTCTGTCCGTCTGTCTGTCCGTCTGTCTGTCCGTCTGTCTGTCCGTCTGTCTGTCCGTCTGTCTGTTTCTACGCAAACTAGTCTCTCAGTTTTAAAGCTATCGACTTGAAACTTTGCACACACCCTTCTTTCCTTTGCACGCAGTATATAAGTCGGAACGGCCGGGATCGGCCGACTATATCCTATAGCTGCCATATAACTGATTGATCGGAAATGGTATACCTTCGGTGCTTTTAGAGTTAGAGAATTCAGATTTTGTACGAATGCTATTGTTGGCAACATAATACGACATACCAAATTTCATAAGGATCGGCCGACTATATCCTATAGCTGCCATATAACTGATTGATCGGAAATGCTATAACTTCGGCGATTTTAAAGTTATAGATTTCAAATTAAGTAAGAATGCTATTTTTGGCAAAATACTACGACAAACCAAATTTTATCAGGATCGGCTGACTATAAGATATAGCTATAGATATAATAATATAACTGAAAAATCGAAAATTGCCCATCTTTTGTGTTTTTGAAGATAGAAAAGAAAAACTTCGTACATATTATATATTTGGTCAGTTGATCCGACCTAGCAAATTTCATAACGATCGGCCGACTATATCTTATAGCTGCCATATAACTGAACGATCGGAAATTACCCGGCCATTTCAGCCTTCTCGTTAAGTAACTAAAATTAGATTGCATATGATTCAATTTAAAAAATATAATTTACAGAATATTCTGCAAGGGTATATAAACTTCGGCTCCGCCCGAAGTTAGCTTTCCTTTCTTGTTTTTTATATTTCTGTTAACAATATGGAAACCTGGTTGAAACCGGAGATTTTTTGCTCCGAAATTCTCCAGAGTAAGTACACAATTTTCAGATTGGACCGTCTGTCTCAGCGTGGTGGCGGAGTTTTAATTGCCGTTGACTCCGGCCTTATATCTGAACAGGTTGTATCTGATGATTTTTTGGACATTGAATTCATTTGCGTTAAATTATCCTTCACAGGTACCACTGTTTATGTAACCTGCTCTTACATTCCTCCATCTTCAGAAGAGCCAACCTATTGGAAACATCTTTCGGCAATTCAGGCAGTTTCCAGAAGGCTTTCTGACAGGGACCTATTAGTGACTCTAGGTGACTTCAATATACCGGGTGCTCATTGGTCTAATGATGGCGTGTCTAATGTCCTTCAGACTACGGCACAGCATGACTTCATTAACGGCCTGCTTGATTTATCCCTATCGCAAGTTAACCACGTATTTAATTCTTTAAGCCGCTTACTTGATCTGTGCTTTGTTTCAGATCCTGCAGGCGTAAACCTAATCAGAGTTCCTCCAATTACGCATCCTGAAGATCCTTACCATCCAACTTTC
>VNJQ01003151.1:0-12858 GCA_008042515.1 Drosophila truncata | reverse complement strand
AGCAGCTGTGGTGCCGCTTCAGCGATCAATTGATATCTGAATTTTACAATATTCCTTAAGTCTAATTTAGGCTAAGTCTCGTAGCTGCGCTGCTCGCAGGCGGCGGCAGAGAGACGGCTATGTACCTATATACTTATGTATAAAGGAATGCACTTATATACATTTGCTATGCGCTCTGAAGTCGAGGCGCGAGGGGTATGCATATGTTGTCCGTTCGTTACAATTATGCCGACGCTAGCATTCTCTGTGTGTGGGCTAAGCCATAGCGATCGGTTCATATTTCGGCCGATTGTGGTTTATGACCGGGACATTGAAATATGTAAACACTGCAACAAAGTGTTACAGTGCGTACCCTTTAAGTACTCTTGATACAGTGGGTATTCGATATATGTGCATACTACATGCTGCTGATTGGCTGCTAACTCTTGCTCTGTCGAGCTTTTATTACTTTCTCCCTTGGTAAAAGAACGTGATGCGTATGCTAATTGGTAGCTGCGTTCCGTTATGTTCTTGTATTAGAACGGGTCCGCGTGCTTGTTTACTTGCATTCGTTGTTTTACAAAATTCTTTATTAGAATCGAGATATTGTAATATTGTTGGTTTCATCAGTTGGGTTTTTAGGTACTCGAATGCTTTTTGACATTGATTTGGCCATTCAAATTCCACATTCGCGTTATGTGTCGGGAAAGTTCGGGAACATTTTTTATGAATAATTTAATAATTGCAGAATGCATTAAATCTTCCAGCGCTATCTGCGTCCGTTGGGACTGGATATTTTTATGTCATATCATATTTCTTGTTATCTGGTAAAATACCTTTGTCAGTACACTTGTGTCCAAGGAAGGTTACTTCGTGTCTGAAGAATGAACACTTTTCTGGGTGCAATTTATGGTTGTGCAAAGGTTTTTAATCATATGCTTGTGACGCCTGTTTAGGAGGCACACAAATAGCAGCGCGATATATTGATTATGGAAGCTCACCCAATTGCGACCACTAAGATATGATCCGTAAAAGTTTTTGTTTACATTGCACTATAAAAGCCGGTACGTGCCTGGACTTTCTCTCTTTTCCGCCGCCGATCGTTGCCGTGGAACAGTGCCCTCAGTGCCTCCTAGTGTTCCGCCAGTGACTCCTTAGTGTCGTATCCGGTCCTAGTGCGCCCCGCCCGGAACAAGAACATGGACAATGACGATCAGCCAGAGAGCAGGCACGCCGCACCAGCTAAATAAATAGTTCGCCCGTGAGCCGCGTCAACGCCCCGTAGGGCGCGTCCACACCGCCCCCCACGGACAATCCGTGCTTTGCTGTGCACGTGCAGCGCCCCGCCGTGCACGATGAGTGCCTCGCCGCGCACGCTCCGTGCCTCGAAGTGGTTAGTGGTGCAACTGACTAAGCTAAAGTCTACCCGAAATGCTTATTTAAAAAGAAAATTAGTTGTCACGAGTCGGCGACGAGTCATTAGAACCTTGAATGAGAGAACTATATGTGCAATGTGACTATGATGACGACCCTTGCAGATCGCAATTGAATCATAAAATTAAGAACGAAATTCTGGAATAATAAATAATCTCAAATTATATAAAAATATGTTCAAAAACACTGGATATGATTTATTATATTATTTTTACTAATATCCTATGGAAAGGTAATTGATAAAACCGTTTTGAATATTAGTTTATTGTTAAGAATTGGGCATAGGTAAGAAAAAAATTGATGAATCAATAGAATAGTAACAATTCAAAAACAAAATCAAGCGGCATTTTTTTAATTATACACGTTTTAAGAAAAAATACAAAATAAACTCATTACACAGGTCTACAAATATAGTGTTTTGTGAGTTGTTGGAAAGGTGGGGTTCATTTTCAACGGAACTCGGTGCGTAGTATCCAAATCCGGCATCAGAATTTGGACATTACGTTAGGATTTTCAGATATTTGAGGTTATGTACCCGAAAGATAGCGTTTTTCGAACTTTTGGAGTTATGTGAAGGGCGCAGCAAATTTTGTTGGACTGTTTTTTCAGTTTAATTATTAAGTACAATTCTTTCTCTTTAATTTACTTTAAGACCTTTTGAGATAAAACCGAATTTTTTTTGAAAAGTAAAGGGTTTTTAAAGTTGAGCAGTTTTCCCAAAGACCTAATGATAATATTAATGATTAATTTTGTTCAGTTGTTGGAAAGATGGTACTCATTTCTAAAGAAATTGGGTCCATAGAATCTGAATCCGGCATCACAATTTGCCTATCACGTCAGGATTTTGAGATAGTTGATTTTTTCAGCAAATTGTTGCTTGCGGTTACATAGCCGCAAATATCTAAAAATCTTAAAATGATAGGAAAATTCTGATGCAGGATTCGGATTCTACGCACTAAATACCTTTGGAAATAAACGTCAGCTTTTCAAAAACTGAACGAAATGAATCGCTACGTCGTCATTAGCATTTTAATTAGGTTCTCTAAAAAACTTCGTAACTTCAAACAGCCAAAACTTTTCAAAAAAAGAATAATGAAATATCTCCCCAAATTGAAAAATTAAATAACCCCCTAAACGTAAGAAATTAATATAACGGAAAAACAAAATAGGTCCCCAAAAATTTGTATGGGGACGATTTTTGATGGAATTTGGGAGGTTATTTCACTTTTTGAGGAAATAGTAAAATAAGTCCCCAAAGAACATTTTTTTGGGCGCTTAACCGGTTACTGGTTATTTACATTCAATATTTGGACAAGGCAAGTACAATATACAAGTACAATATACAATATACAAGTACAATACAAGTAGCTGGGTAAGCGCCCAAAAAAAGTTTATTCGGGATTTGTTTAATGTTTTTTACGGACTTATTTAACTATTTTCAAAAAGTTAAATTCCATGAAAAATCATCTTCATACAAATTTTTTGAGACCAGTACCTTATATTTATCTATATCTTCATCTCTAACATTATCTATAATAGCGTCAAGTAAAGAGAATGCCACAATTTAAAGCTGTGGCCCACAGAAATGTATTTATTTACGTCTCTTATATATGGAAGAACCTCGGCGGAACTCCTGATAGAGCAAGGGTCCGTCGATATAGCTTTAGTCCAAGAACCGTGGATTGCCTCGGGCAATTCTATCGCCGGACTAAAGTCCTCAACACTCAACGTGCTTTAAACACCGCCGATAAGCAGAAGCAGAACCGCTGTACTTGTACAAACGGGTCTCCACGCTTACCTTATGTCTCATTACAGCACGGATGATCTGACTGTGGTGATGCTTGAAAGCAAGAAAAACCGCCTGCTGGCAGCTTCCTGCTACATGAATCACCACAGGAAAGCCCCACCGGAGGAACTCAGGAGCCTGGTGGAAGCCAGCCCAAAAGACCAGCACCTACTTGTCGGCGCAGACGCCAACGCACACCACTGAGTGTGGGGGAGCCCCGAGAACCAAGAGAACCAAGCCGCCATGGTGGAACGGAGTTCTCTCTCTCTCTCCAAAGTAACAACCTCAGAGAGTCCTTCAAAATCGCCAAACAGGCGAAAGATGTTATAAGGAACGAGGAGTACAATTAATTAACTACATCCTGCTAAGGGATTACAAGAAGGAAATACGCAAGGCGCAAAGAAGCTCTTGGAGAAACTTCTGCTCCAACATAAAGACGGCCCCAGAAACGGCGAGATTCCGGAAGTTGCTATCGAAGCAACCTACCATACAAAGACAGCTCAGAAGCAACGATGGGCAACAGCACTAATGGAAGCACACTTCCCAGGATGCACAGAAGTTACCGACGCCAATGAGCATCAGGTACTAGCAACGTGTGAAGAGCATCTGCCAACAGATCTTATAACCTCTGGAAGAATCCACTGTGCTATACTCCTTCGCGGGGATAAATGCGCCGGGACTAGGTGGAATATTCCCAGCCATCAAATAAGCGATCACCCGTGGCTCTATGCAATCTACAGAGCTTGTATAAGCACGGGCTATATCCCTATCTAATGGAGGAGCTCTCGGATTGTCTTCCCAAGGACTACAGACCGATAAGCCTTACCTCTTTCTTACTGAAGACGCTAGAAAAGCTGCAGGACCTATACATCAGGAACGATGTGGGAGGACTGTTGGCAACCAAGCAGCATGCCTACTCAAAAGGGAAATCGGTAGGATTCCGTATCAACGCGGACAAGACCGACCTCATTCTCCTTTACCGCTTTGGATCCCCTCAATAATCAATACAACCTGGCTAACCCCGAAAACACAAGCTGGCATAAAAGCCCAATGTACAAAAGAAGGTGAAAAAGGCCACCATAGGCCTCCAAGAAGATGCTTAGTAGCACATGGGGTTTCTCGCCTGCTCTGACGCACTGAGTCTACATATCGGTGGTGCGTCCGACACTGCTATACGGATTCTTAGTGTGGTGGCAAGCCACGAAAAATACGACAAACAACAAGCTTATGGAAAGAACCCAGCGGCAGGTACTGCTCTGCAGCGCTGAGGGGCAGAACAGGAAACGTCCCCTTCTCCCTATGAACGCTCCAAAGTGAGCTAGAGAGTCAGGCAGACGCACTAGCAAGAAGCAGATGGAGAAGAATCAAAATAGCGAAAACAATGCGTAGAGAGAGCACAAGAAAACTCAGCCGCTACGTGCTGCACCTCCCAAGGAAGGTCTGCAGATCACAAGTGGGAATACTCATAGGACACTGTCTTGTTGCGAAACATGCAATCAAGCTGGGCATCACCGACAACGGCAATTGCAGGAAATGTGATGAATTTGAGCCAACCAAAACCTTAGAGCATCTCATCTACAAGTGCCCGGCCCTAACACGGGCAAGAATAAGGTTCTTAGGCGCACCAATACTGGCCTCGCTAGAAGAGGCCTCGAAAAGGTCGCCAGGAGAACCACTGCCTTTGCGAAATGCGCCTCGATCCTCAAAGACTTCGAAACCGCGTAAACGCTGTAAAGTCCACGGGCATCTAAGGGCCATACTGGCATATACGTGGCCCCTCACGAGGGCCGCCCGGACTAACCTAACCTACCTAGGGGAGTATCCTTTTCTGCCACTGTAAGGTAAATCTCAAATCTCTTCTCCCACTCAACGCGCAAAAGAGACTTCTCCATGGTTTTGCAGAGAAATGGCTTAATTACGTTTTCCTTTATTATGTTTGTAATTTCGTAAATTAAAAATTAAATCTTTGTTATTTGGCAAACTGTCACTGACTCAATCAGATTGCTTTAAATATTCCATTGTTCATAGTGTACAACTCCTGACCCGCGGTCAGCTATAGCATACTCTTGCGGCTCATACTTTTGTATAGTTCCTCTCTTAGAGCCAGCTCCGTACATTTTAATTCGACACGTACTCTTGGTACTGCCCCTGACTCAAAGTCAGCTTCATACATACATGCATACATATGTATTTAATTCGGCACGTACTCTTAGTCCTGCCCATCAATCTGGTTGTATTTTTCTCTTAAGGCACATGAAGTGCACTTTTCCCCTTCTCTTTGTTTTCTTCAAGTAGCTGCTGTTGTTGCTGCTTTTCTCTTTTTTTTTAATGATGACAAAATAAAAATCATTACTGCGTTCTCTTTGATTTGCATCACCCTTTTGCAAATGAGTTGCTAATGGAAGCGCTAACTATTCACTCCGCGTGTCTTTAGGCCTGTTACTGCAGAAATTTAGCACAACACTTTGTTTTATTTTATTTGTTATCACTGTTGTAGTTTTTTTTTACCTCGTCGCCAATGTATAAATCCGTCAGTAACTCTGTGTATAGGTTTGTTTTACTTATTATATTTAATTCACAACTTTCTTAAACTACTGTACATGAGTATTTAATTCGCATCCCTTCTCGGCTATTGCTTCTACCTGTCCGCGTGATCTGAGAATGAACCATCGCCTTTCTCTGTGGGAGACTCAGAGAAGCTCTCTCGCACCGGTTCTCACTATAATTAATATATCAGGGGTGCCACAGAAATCACTAGGGATTTTGCTTTCCGCGGAAACAATTTCCGCGCGAATATTTCCGCGGTGCCACAGCACTTTGAGTGATTTCATTTTTTTAGCATGTTAGCAAACCTTTTCGAACTTTTCTGCTGAGGGTGGCAGCCCTCTCAAATTAAAATTTCCCTGATGTTTGTTTAACATTATTTTATATTTTATCATTGCAGAGCAACGGGTTTTATTAATTTAAAATTTAATTTAAATATTTAAATTTATTTATGTATAGCTAATTAATTTATACAGCTAATAAAAACAAACATCTCTAGCAGCTGTCAGCCATTAGTTTCACCATGTCTGGCAACACTTTTCGCGCTGAAATTAACTGTTCAATTAAACACATGTTCATGTAAACAAATTTTGGCAAAAATATCAACATACACACATAATTACTTTGAGCGAATATTAAAAATAAAAATAAGTTGAATTTAAACTAAAATGCCATTAGCTAGGCTTTTAGCAATCGAAGAGCTCCGGCGGAAGGAAACGAGAAGGGAGAATATGCAGAGGAAAATACTAAGATGCGCTTCCGATGCGATGTTTTCCCCTTAGAAAGGCACAAAATGTATAAGAATTTAAAAATAAAATCAAATTTACTTACATTTTGAGCGCGCTTTCTTCTTCTTATTTGCTTTGTTGTTATAATCAACACTGCACAGCTGATGACTATTTTAAGGCGATGCCACATGGCAGACGTAAAATGTCCGATAAATGTTTTCACATATTGCACAATAATTAAAATAATTGTGGAGTAAAACTTATGTTACTTTTAAAGACTGATTTTTTTTTAATATTTATTTTAACGAAAACAAAAGCGGTTTCATATATATTTTATTAATTTCCCTTAAGTGAATTTTTAACAATAAAAGTTGGCATCGCTGACCCTGACTTCGAAAAACAGAAACAAACGAGCTGGCAGCACTACACTTTAGCGGATTTAGCGCTGATTGAGCGCTGATTCATTCAGCGCAAAATACTTCCGCGGATTGCCTGTGGCACCGCGGAATGAAATTGAAGAGAAAATTAGCGGAAGCGATTTCTGTGGCACCCCCGTATATAAATATATAAGAAATAGTCTATTGTTTAGTTTCTAACAATAGTTGGCGATGTGGTGTTATTCATTCTGTATCAATAATAAAGTGTACATATATTTAATTTTAGTCGAATTTGGAAGTTGAGCACTGCGATACCGTTAATTTCATAAAATAAAATTTACTATCATACTAGGAGTAATAAATCGCGCATCTCAATCAGATAACGAATAGTTGAAAATAAGAGTTTTGAAATACATCTTTAGGTGAATTGAAGTTTAATTATTAATGCCGCAACCAAGACGATCGAATCTTTCCCTACACAGCCATAATGCAAAAAGGATACGAAACAATAAAAACAAAAGGACTGAAGAAAAAAAGGAAATGACACGTGAACAGCGATTGCAGCGATTGCAGCAATGGTTTGCATCCAAGCGTTTGGGATAAGCATAGATGTATTTCGAAACAATATTTTTAAATAGTTGGAAATAATGTTTGGAAAGGCGTCTATGCTACAAAAAAAATGAATGGTTAAGAACATACTTATAAATCTATTGGCTGTGCACAATCTAAGATGAAGCCACAAACTATCCAATTGAATTTTTAAGCTCCTTGGATGTGTCAGGTTTACAACCACACAATTTACACTTAAAGGGTGGCTCCGTAATAATCGTACTGCAAAAGATAAACCAACCAAAACATTTTGCAACCACACAGTTCTTATTGAGAGGGTCCCAATGATCCTATCCGATATAACATTGCGTTAAAAGATTGATATGATTAAGAAACAATAAATCATTTTAAGAAATAAATTCCCTAAAATTTATTTATATGGCAAAAAAACGTTAACTGGGTAAGCTAGACAAAATTTTACCAAGACAAAAAAAATCAATTAGGGGCGAGTCGAAGTTCGCTGGGTCCGCTACTAAATATATATATTTCTTAAATTTCGTAAATGTCTACTTTTGGTTGAAATATTAAAAAACATTCGTCGTCGTACAGTGGCACCTCTCGAACAATCGACCTTGCGAAAATCATAAAAGTCATAGTCGCAAAAATGATTTAAACTATACCTATCCAAAAGAAATTTCCCGAGGATTCCAAATCCGTTTTGGAAACGAGACTTATATTGTGAAAGATATGAGCAAAATCAAAGTTGAACTTTCGTTTCGTTTTTTGCCACATGCAAAAAAAAATGGTTAATTGGTAAATTTACAGGTAATATTACACTAAAACTAGACAATGAATCGGCATGACTTTTATTTTAAAATATATATAAGTTAATTCCTGCTGAAGGACTCTCCTCAATCCTTTGCAGGACGGGTGGGACTTGTACCTAGTCTTATAGAGACAGGGTAGTAGCAACAGCCGGGAAGCTCCGTCAATCTTCTTTCCAGTCAATCCCGATATGATAAGTCCAGTGATAGTTTTTCGTTATAATGCCGGTCCAATTCGCTCTTTCGTCTTTGATCCAATCGTCGCCGCCAAACCTCCGCAGTTAGCCATACTCGTGTCAACGCCGGCGGCGGCGTCAGTGCATGTGACCGTGTTGCTGGCCTTGCACTTCCCACCGTGTTCCAATTGCAAGCGGTCAGTGTCCAGAATTTGTCACGGCGGATGTCACTGTGCAGATTTGGCGCAGGGCACGGAGAGGAGTCGCCAGAGTTTCCGTGCATGTGCACCGGATGTCGTTGTGCTGAGTCGGCACGGGGTGCGGGAATATGATGGAGTTGGGAGGTCAACGCTCCAGCTTTGATCGTCGTTACGCTGAGTTCGCACGGGGTGCGGGGAAAAGGTGGAGTCGCGTGGTCAGCGCTCCAGCGTTGGCTGTTACCGTGTTGAACCGGCATGGGGCGGGGGGAGATATGTGGAGCTGGGTTGTCGGTGCTCCACTGTTAACTCTTCCCCCTTCGAAAATCTGCGTCCCGCAGATCAGTGCGACGGTATGCCCGGTATGGCGTTATCCAATTTGTTTATTCGTATTTACTATTATTGTAATTTTTGTATATACATTTTTAATTTATTTCTGTTTTTATTTGTTTATTTTTATTATATTATTTTTATTTTAAGGGAATTGTGAATCGTTTTCAGCTTTTAATATAGGATTTGTGGAATATTTTTCCTGACCTTGTTTTGACCGTTTATTACAGATATAAACAGTGTCTCCCTGATTATAGTGTAGGGGCCTTGTCCTGTCTCTGTTTAATCTGTGGGTTGCAACCTCCTGCTTGTGTAAGAGCAAGCTCCTTATGTCTTCTTGAGTTTTTCCTTGAAATTGGTAAGTCCCTGGTAATTAATTCTTGAAGTTCTATTAAAAAAAAAATGTCAACAGGATTGCGGTTCATCACCGAATGGACAGAGTTTTTGTACCTGTCTACAGCAATGAAAACCAACTCGGTTGTTTTGAGGTTCCGGTTGTCGTTTTTCAGACATCGGTATATCTCAAGGAAGGTGGAATGAAATCTCTCCACCTGACCGTTTACTTCACTTTTTTGTGACGGTGTGTAGTAAACGCCTATTCCGAGGGATTGCAAGTAGTTGAGGGCCGTGGGACACAGCAGGCCCCTTTCGTTATCCTAAACTATTGTCGTCGGTACCGTGAAGTAATGAAGAACTTCGATCAGCCTTTCGCGAAGGTGTACCGAGGACTTTGAGCTTAGCAGACTTTGAAAATTTGTCGATGCAACTGAGAAATTTCAGCTTTTCGATCGTAAAAGGTCAATGTGCAGAATTTCGCAAGGGTATGCAGGGATGGGGGTTGGTTGAAGTTTCGGTTTGACCGGGTGTCTATCATATTTAAACAGTTTACAAGCTTGGCAGGAAGAGGTCACTGATTTAATATGGCAGGCCATCCTGGGAAAATAGAATTTTTCCAGGATTTGCAGTTTAGTTTCCTTCGGATTTCTGTGAACTCTTAGATGCTGTGTGGAGCACCTCCTCTTCGTCAGCCAGGTCGGTTACTAGTCTCTGTGTAATCCGCAGTTTATACCCAGATAAGTGCCCTCGGTAGTACTCTTGGAGCGATTGCAAATAAGACTTAGGAATTTGTATGCCATTAATGAGTAATGGTTTCAAGTATTTTTCTAGGGAAGATCGCAAGGTTCGTTCAGAACCAATAGGAATCAGGTGACGCATGTAACCAGAATGCGGAGTTTTACAAGCGTATTCAGGCTTGTCGGGGTCAAACACTAGCTGATTTCTGTATACATTATTAGGGTTTCCACATGGGGGATTAAATTGGACGCGTCCTGAAGGGCATTGTGGATGGTAGCAACGGAGTCTGTCGCTTAATTCGAGGCAGTATCAGTAGTATCCGGCAGTAGTTTACATTCGAAACAATGCGAGAAAGGGCGTCAGAAACTACATTGGATTTGCCTGGCTTGCACATGCTATGCACACTTTCCATCGCTCTTATTTTGCATTATTGTATAAATCCGGTTTCCTAAGGAAAAGGTTAGTGGTTGGTGGTCAGTGTTAATTTTTATTGATGCAGCTACAGCTAGCTTTTCCTTCTCGTTAACGGCATAATTCCCGTCAGTTCTATTCAATGAACGTGAAATATAAGTGATGGGGCGGTCTTTCCCGTTGCCGCTTTGAGAGATAACGGCCCCTATGGCATAATTTGATGCATCGGTCGTTAAGTGGAGAGGTTTATTGAAGTCTGGAAAAGCCAGAACTACGGATGAAGCAAGAATTGTCTTAAGGTCATCAAAGGCTTTGATGCCTTCCTCGTCCAGTGAAATCGGAATGTTCCTAGATTGGGATGCCTTGACTCGGGCGTGCTCGCCCCTCATTAGGTTCGTCAGTGGCGTAGCGATTTTGGCGTAGTCGAAAATAAATTTTCTATAAAAGAGAAGAAATAAAAAGATAAATTAATGCAATGAAAATTCCAATACGAAATTCTAAATTAAGTTGGAAGGTAAAACCTAAAAAAAAACAAAAAAAAATATCGTTTAATCATGATATAGCCGACCCGCTGGGGTGACCTGTACACCGGCTTGTTCACGAGCGCAAAAAGCTATTGTAAAGTAAAAAATAACCAAACCGCCGCGGTGGTTCTAATTCACGGACGTTAATAATGTGCTACAAATAAATAATAAAAAAAACAATCACCGCTGCGGTAACTTGTTTACGAGCTGCCCCCCTAACAAACAATTAAAAAATTATGTGATATAAAAAAATGGTGTGGGTAATCCCCTAGATACGCTCGGTGTTAACCGCACAATATGAGCCGCCTAGTGGACTGAGTGACAACCGTACCTTGGTAGGTAATAAGCCAAAACGGAAAAATATGGTCCACCGCGCCTAACGCCGGATAAAAAGGGAATCGAAATCATATTTATTGGAGGCATGCGCAAAAGAAGAATATAATCAATAAATATATGGCAAAGAATTCACAAATAAGAAACCATAGCAAATAGAAAATAACTCACTCACTCACCAGTTAAAAAACAACAAAAAAATCGATCTTTTAATATGGAGGAAATGAAAGCAGCCCTAACGAAGTTTGAAGGAACTCTGACCATTTTGCTTGGCCAAATGGCCGAGGTGAAGGATGAAATTAAAAGGGTTAATGACAAGGTGGGGAACCTGGCGGGCGCGAGAGGGCTATTGAGGTCACCCCCCTACCGAAACCTCTGATCGCCGCTCGTACGGAATATGAATTAAAGGAAATTGCTAGGTTGCCCGAAAGCGTGAAAGTGTTACAGGTTTTCGAGGGCGAAGTAGGTAGCTACGACTCTAGGATCGGCAGGGCGGAAACCATCCTAAAAGATTACGAGATAATCAAGGAGAGGCCTCTTTACCGTTCCATTGTCGTCAGCATAGGGCAGAAAATTAGAGGTAATGCCGAAACGACCCTTCTTTCTTACAATGTCCCCGAAGATGATTGGCCTGAGATAAAATGCGTCCTGATGCTCCATTACGCCGATAAACGAGACCTGCGTACCCTAGAATATCAAATGGGTCAAATGACCCAAGGGGTGAAGACCGTGGAAGCATTATATGCACTGATAATACGCTGCCTTAAAAACGACAGTCAAAGCCCGGATGTTCAGAGTGCGCTGATCGAAACTTATAGGGACAGAGCTCTGTACGTCTTTATCAGGGATCTGAACGGTGATCTCTCGATATTGCTGGTGATTCGGGCGCCGAAAAATATGATTATGCCATTTGCTTGGAAATACAGAACCTGGCCTCAAAGAACAAAGTTACCTATTTTAACAAATACTCGTCTCCCAGGCCTGATTTGATCACTGCACCATCTACGTCCTCCCACCCTGTCCAAAAAAACTAATCACCTCTCTGTTAATCACCTATCAGAATGCAAGAGGCTTACGTAGTAAGCTGCCGAAATTGTATTCTGATAGTTTTGCATTCGCCTCCCATGTTATTGTGTTCACAGAAACCTGGTTAAAGCCGGAGATTCTAAGCTCCGAAGCTTTTCCAGCTGCGTACACGATTTATCGGCTAGATCGGCCTGTCAGACGCGGGGGTGGGGTCCTCATAGCGGTTAACTCCACTCTCACGTCTGAATTAGTAACTTTCGAGGAATACAGCGATGTTAAATTCCTTTGTGTAAAGCTATTATTCAATGGAAGCTCTATTTTTATTACATGTTCCTACATTCCTCCATTGTCGGAACTTCCTATTTTTTGGAACCACCTTTCCGCCATTCGGATGGTTTCCAATAGTCTTTCTGATAGGGACCATTTAGTAGTACTGGGTGATTTTAATATCCCTGGAGCTATTTGGTCCCTAAATAACTCCTCTAACACACTTCAATCTTCAACACAACATGATTTTATTGCTGGCTTGTTTGACATTTCACTGTCTCAAGTCAACCATGTACGAA